>CAJNDV010016446.1:106613-123105 GCA_905221635.1 Symbiodinium sp. CCMP2456 | reverse complement strand
TAGTAGTAGTTATAGTAGTAGTTATAGTAGTAGTAGTAGTAGTAGTAGTAGTAGTAGCAGCAGCAGCAGTAGTAGTAGTTATAGTAGTAGTAGTAGTAGTAGTAGTAGTAGTAGCAGCAGTAGTAGCAGTAGCAGTAGTAGTAGTAGTAGTGGTAGTAGTAGTAGTAGTAGCAGTCGTCGCCGTCAACATCCCAGCCCCGACACTGAGACTCTGCAGACTCTACATGAATGCCCGCAGTCCGCCTCCGCAATGTTCGTGGTCAGGACGATCTTCCGCACCCCGAGGGGTGCAGGCTGAAATATCTCCTCCAATCACGTAAGCCAGGCGTCACAACAGGCCCAAACCCTACGCCAAGTCTCCAGGCCCCATAAAGGGCCGCAATAAGCCTGCGTATCATCGATCTTATGCCACAACTCCAGCCTATAATCCCAAACCCCCTCAATCTCGGAAACCCTAAACCCTAAACCCTAAACCATCCAGACGTTCTAAGACCCCTAGGGGCTGGAAGAATCTGGTAGATCGCGGGAGCAGATTCCGGGTTCGGTCTTGTTGTGGCCAGAACGACTCTCGAGAGCTCTCCTCCTTTGATTGAGAATAAGCTGCTGCTAGTGGTGGTGCTCTGGATACAAACTGAGCCTAAACCCTAAACCCTAAACCCTAAACTGAGCCTAAACCCTAAACCCTAAACCCTAAACCCTGAACCCTAAACCCTAGCCCCTAAGCTGTTCAGCCCCAGACCTGAAGCCTTCAAGTGGGTACAAGACCCGGGTAATCAGAAAGCTCCTGCTGCTGCTCCGGCGTCACCTCACGGAGAACATCAAAGGGTGTGTCGAGGTAGAGGGTCTTCGGGTACTTCGGATTATACTTTCGGTTTAGGTTTACGGTTCAGCAATTTCAATTTGAAGCGTTTCGCAATGAGGGTCGCATGCCCTGTTTCTGGCAACATGTCACGAGCTGTCAGCTAAGCTAGTCCAGTTTGCACACACATACGGGGGTTTCTGATAATGAGGGGTACCTTATTTTGGGGTCCTTATAATAGGGATCCTACTATTAGGGTCCTCTATTTTCAGAAACCCCGGTTTGCCTGCCACACAGGCTTCTTTTGCATGCGACTGATCGTCCTTCCGCTAGCGCTGCTTCCGTTGCCAAGACGGAGTCAGCTAGGCTCGCAATGTGACTCCATTGTCTTAGTTCTGCTTGTGAACCTGTTGCTGAACTGTTATGTAACAGTGATAAAACGCTTTAGAGAAGGGAGCAACAGAACATCACTTCTAGGGTTCCCCGCAGCCATAATCATTGCCTTGTTTTTCCATTGTGCTGAGCTGACTATCACAACACATGATGTGGCGACAGCTTTCGATTGGTGACACTGCTGTCTGCTGCAGTAGCATACACAAGCCTTATACCAGCAAGGACTCAAAGGCAGTTACAGCAGGCATCACTGAAGCTGCGCGATCCCTGCATCTCCATCACGAAGACAGCAGCAACATTGGGCTTAGGGTTTAGGGTTAATTCGGAATAGCATCCAACACGACTGTGGACTTAGAGATGAAAGCGAACGAGCACACAAGACAGGATGAACAACTATAACCCTTAATGAAGGAAGACAGTGGAAACCCTAAACCCTAAACCCAATTGAAGATCTTCAGGATGCCTTTGAGACCTGAATTGTGGGTTATTGGGCTCTGCGTGCCAGTTGTCGCGAACTTGCACCACTGAAGTGAATGAAAGTGAGACATGCACTGGTCTGGCATGTCTGGAACGGATGCTGTGACTTCGATTCCTCCACCCGTGAAACCCTAAGCCCTAAACGCTTAAACGCTAAACCCTGAACCCTATATCATTCTATGAAATCTGAAGGCCCTACACCGTAGACTGTATTAAACCAACCCCCCCTCCCCCCTCCCCAAGCAAGCCCATACGCGCTGCCTGAGAGTTTAGAGCTTAGGCCATGAGGGGTTAGAGTTCAATCCCCTTAACCCCACAAACCCTCCAAAACAGCCTACTTGTCCAGTATCATGGGGAAAGGTTAGCCTTTGGGATTTCTAGGGATGATCCTGCCCTTCCCCACTCTACTCCCTAAACCCTAAACCCTAAACCCTACTCCCTAAACCCTAAACCCTAAAGCCTAAACCCTAAACACTCAAACCGGGCCTGGCCTGAGAGTGCAAGGGCAGGATCTTGAAGCGCTTGGGGTCAAAGTTCTGCAGCAGACGCTTCTGCAGCTGATCCTAGGAATCGGAACGGAGGGCATAGGGATCTTAGCCATTCGAAGAGGGTTACGAGGGGGCTGTATGCTTTGTAGTTATATCAAGAACGGTATTGGTAGCTATTCAAGATAACGTACTTGTCCAGCATCCTAGGGGAACTGAAGATGGACTACTCTACTACTAGGAAGGTGACTTTGTGACTTGCCTCGAGGATCCGGGACTCAGCAAGTAGGCTTTCAGTCAGGCTGTATACGTTCAGAACCCACTGCAGCCTTTGAAGGTCATGTCATTTTCCTGCCAGGAGACAGGCGTGAGCAGCCTTGTTTAAGCGGCTTGTTGGTGCCCGTCAGTATCAATGGAATTTTCTAACCCCCTGGCGTTCAAAACATGCTACACTTCAACCATCAGCTTTGGTTATAAAGGAGGAGACGCCGGCAAAAGGCACACCTGTAAAGAACCTTGTGTTTTGTTGAGCTTCGATGTCTCCCCAGCCCGGCAGGAAGACCAAGATCGTTCCAGCCGGCTTCTCCTGCGGCGTGGTTATAAGTAGGGTAACTATGATTATAACCCCAATTAGGGGACTTATAACCATACTTATAACTACCCATGAACCTCCAAGTAGGGTTTAGGGTTTCAAAGTACTGAAACTGTCCGAGGTCTCTCATGGATTAGAATTGGGGTGTGCGGTCTCACTTGGCTTGTCAAAGCATCATGCGGAGTGAACAGTCTATGGGCGTGCCGCTTTGTTTGCTTAATAAATAAACCTCCGACAAAATGCTTGGGGCTCCACATTGATGCGTCTCGTTTCAGGAAGATCTGTCTCACAAGGGCTCCGTTCTTCAGGGTCTTCACTGCGGCCACTTCTTTTTCGGAACTTCCGTTTGTGGCGTTCGCTCTAGGCTTTAGGGCTGGGTGTCTTCAAACTAAACCCTAAAACCCTAAACCTAAGCCCAACAACCGCAAACCTAAACTCTAAACCCTAAGCCCTAAATGGGAGTTTCCGAAAATAGGGGGTACCATATTTAGGGGTCCTTATAGTAAGGATCCTAGTATTTAGGGTGCTATATTAGGGTCCCCCTATTTTCGGAAACCCCCAAATCTCAAACTCTACATGCTAAATGCTAACTAGTTCTTCAAACGATCCATGTTCGCACCGGCTTACTGAGGTATCCTTTCACACACCCTTACCAAAACCGGGGGTGGGGCTCAGGGTTTAGTGTTGGCGGTTCAGTTGGGGGTTCAGGGTTTGGGGCCCGCCTTTTTGGTTTACAGTTTAGGGTGCAGAGCTTAGGATTTCGAGGTCCAGGTTTAAACTCCAGGGTGAGTCCAAGCCAAGGTCTAGGGTTAAGGGGTACCCTACTAAAACCTCAGACCCCAAACATGCAAACTGGAACCCTCGGACCGCAAACCCGAAGCCAGCCCATCATGGAACCCTGCAAATTCCCAAACCCTAAACCCTAAAACCCTAAACCCTAAACCCCAAACCCTAAACTGCCGAATCCCGAAGCCCTACACCCGAAACCCCTAAAGCACTGAAGCGCAAACTGCAAAGGTGAAAACCCCGAAACCCTACAACCCCGAAGCCTCAAAACCCAAGATCAAAAAGCCAGAAAGCTTCTGAATAACGAGAATTGGGTTCGGGTGTACACTATACTGCACGAGCTATACTATAACGGCGGTTATAGGGAGTTTAGGGTCTAGGGATATTGAGGGTTTAGGCCGCAAGGCTTTTAAGGCACCCTGAGATGTTCAGCATTGTACCCTGAACCCTAAACTTAAACCCTAAACCCTAAACCCTAAACCCTAAACCCTAAACCCTAAATCCTAAATCCTAAACCCTAAGCCCTAAACCCTAAAACCCCAGTAAAGGAAGCCTTGAAAGGAACCCGATCCTCAAGGCCCCCGAAAAGCCCCGCCCTCCTCGCCGTCTGCCTGTGCTTTCTGTGCATCCTTGTACATCCTCGAAGCACGGAATCCGAAGTTCGACTGGAGCTTTTCGCATTCGGGGTTAAGGTTTCAAGTCGAAGGATTTGCGTAGTTTATTGGGGTTTAGGACTTGGAACTTTCAATTTTGACATTGCGGGTGGGGTTTCAGGGTAATGGGCCATGCTGTCTCAAGTTAAGGCTCATGGGTTTTGGGTTTGGAGTTTACAAGGTTTAGGGTCTACAGCCAATATAGATTAGAAACACTCCGATTCTTGTATATAACACTCCTAAACAAGACACCCCGAACTGTACTACACTTCATTTGGAGATAGCAGGGTTCACTGTTCTAGGTTCAAGGCTCACGCATGAATTTCTGGCTGGCATTTGAAAGGCTACAGCCCCAACCCCAGTGTTTACAGCGTTTGTTGCACCCCAAAGCCCTGTCAGACCCTCAATTTCAAACTGGCGCTCCCCGTGTCATATCAGCCTGATGATATTAAATCCTGCATTATCTTACGGACCCTAAACTCTGGGAACTGCGCTATACTCCTTATTAGGCATAATGCACGATTTATATCATCAGCCGTATGTGTCTCCCCTCCATCGTCTTCTCCGTCCTGTCGATGTGCAGGATCAGCGCCTAGCAGGCCATGGATTCCGAGTGTTCAGGAAGAGCGAGGGTTTGGGGTTCAGGGTTTGGGGTTCAGGGTTTGGGGTTTAGGGTTTAGGGTTTAGGGTTTAGGGTTTGGGGTTTGTGGTTCAGGGTTTGGGCTTTAGGGTTTTCTGGATCGGAACGTCGGGCTTCAGGTTTGCGGGTTGGGGCTGTAGGGTCGAGAGTGTAGCCGTTTATAAAAGCCCTGAAAACATCCGAGAATGTCTAGAAGATGTTTGTTTCCCTAAACCCTAAACCCTAAACCCTAAACCCTAAACCCTAAACCCCTAAAATTTAGGGGTTAGCAACATTCAAGCTTCATGAATGCGCCCTAAAACCCAACCTAGACCTAAACACCTTGAACCCTAAGATGCCCTAATAGTGCCCCTAAACCCTAAACCCTAAACCCTAAAGCCTAAACCCTAAACCCTAAACCCTAAAGCCTAAGACCCAAACCTAGAGGCCCCCGAACTCTAGAACCTAAACCCAGCACCCTGAACCCTAAAACCTGAGCCTAAAACCCCTGAACCCTGAAACGTAAACTTGAAAAACCTGAACCCAAAGATCCTGAACCCAAAAAAACCTGAACCCTGAAACCCTAAACCCTAAACCCCTGAACCCCAGAACCCCAGAGCCCAGGGCCTCAATGATGGGATAGTCGAAGGAGAGGTTGGCCCTGTCAGACAGTAGGGCTTCGGGTTTAGGGTTGAGGGTTTAGGGGTTAAGGTTTGGGGTTTAGGGTTTAGGGTTTAGGGTTTTAGGGTTTAGGGCTTAGGGACCTTAACCTACCAAAGCCAGTTTCAGGGTGTAATAGAGCTCCATAATGCAGGTTTTAAGAGGTTGTGCACGGGGTTAACGTTTCGGGGTTCCGGTGTAGGATTTAGAACTGACAGGTTCAGGGCTCTGGGCTCCAGGCTCCACAGTTTAGGGTTGAGTGCCAGAAGGGTCCGGGGTTGGGGGTTTAGGGTTCAGGGGCTGTTTAGCCTGCGTGCTTTCTGCCTTCGCGCTTTGACGCCATCTCAAAAAAGATTCCCGCAACTGCTTGGCTATGACTGCGTACTTGCGTTGAGGTGCGGTCTTAGCTGCGCGGTGGCCCGGCTTCCACAGGTCTGGGTATCATTGAAATGTATATATTGTCTGCATATACAAGTCATATGTTGTCGCTGATTGCATGTCTTTTGCGACGCGGTTGCTTATGACCTCACACGAAATGCTTTGAAGCTCCGGGCTCAAGTGTATGTTGAAGTCAGACCAGTCATGGCTGCCGGCATAGAAATCGCCGGTGTTTCTGTGACATAGGTGAGCGACATGGGTCAGTGGGAGGGTCTGTATGTGTCGACGAGGTGCTGAGTTTGGAGTTTATGGCCCAAGTAAAAATACCAGGCCTTAATGATTCGAACAGGGATTCGGGGTCGGTTTACTATTCCTGTATTACTGATAACTCAGGCCCATATACTGCATATATTGGAATCATAGGGTCATAGGGTTCAGAGTCCAAGTGGTTGCTTGTCTTCAACAGATCTCTACGAGGATCGATCTGGAATTTATCCTTGGTGGTTACTACAGAATTCCAGGCTTCATGCGTGTCTTAAACCCGAAACCCATATAAACCCTAAACCCTAAACCCTACAACCCTAAACCCTAAACCCGAGAATTGCCCCTTGTCCTAAATAGGGACTCTGAGTTGGATCCTTGAGTATGATCCTCGCAGACAAGGATTTGATCAATCCGAAGTGCACTTCGAGGGTTAGGGCCTGAAGTGTGGATGATGGGTTCAGAATAGGGTTTAGGGTTTCGAGTGCCAGGTTCGGGGTTTAGGGCTCCGATCTTGCGTTTTGGGTGGAGTGCGCAAGGGAGTTTGAACTTGAGAATGTCTGACTGCTTATAAAACCCAAACTGCTGACGAGCCACTGCTGGAGAACGTCGTGCTTCCGGAGGCCTGTGATGCCATTGGTAAAGGTGTAGTTCTCTAAGTTAGGCCTTTCAGGGTCCTTTTTATAATCCATTTTATAAGGGTGCCTCACTATTTTGGGGTTTAATTGAGGGTTTCGGCTTTAGGGGTTTAGAGGGTTGGGGTGTCGGGGTCACAGTACAGCTGCATACCGGGACTCTAAGCAGGTACTGTTACTAACATTCCTAAACCCTGATTCAACAATCGGTACCCTTCTACAGCCCCACATAGGGGGACCTAAGTACGTAATGTAGGGGCCCCAATAATTAGAATAGGGTTGTGGGGGCTCCTTATTATGATTCTGGTATACTATCCCCCAAGCCCTACTCTAATTATTACGGCCCCCATATTATTGTTCAGACCCTTTATTAAGAGCTTCAGAACCTACTAATTAGGGTACTATCTTAAGGCCCCTTTAGTATTGTTCAGACCCTTTCTCAAGAGCTTCAGAACCCTACCGAAAGCGCTTCAGCCTCGGTCGGACGAGCGAAGCTTCAGCGACCTCTACCCGAAAACAGACCACTGATGCTTTACTTGGGAGTTTCCGAAAATAAGGGGTCCCTTCTTTGGGGGTCCTTATAATAAGGATCCTACTATTTAGGGTACTATATTAGGGTACCTTATTTTCGCAAACCCCCACTTCTGTACACCCTAAACCCTGAACCCCCAAAACCCGAAACCGCTCCCAAACCCTAGAAGTCCTAAGCCCCAAGCACTTATTCTTCAACCTCAAACCCTGAAACCCTAAACTATCAAGCCTTAAACCCAAAACCCGAAGCCCTAAAGCCGAAACTCTGTGCCCAAAGCCTGATCCTGAGCCCTCGGCCGCAACCTCGCAACCAACCTTTAATTGACCCTAAACCCTAAACCCTAAACCCTAAACCCTAAACAGAAGCCCTGGCTCACTAAAACCCTGCAGAACCCAAAACGTTTAAGGTTTTGGGTTTGGGGCAATTAGGGCAATTAGGGCAATTAGGGCAAATAGGGTAATTAGGGTAATTAGGGTAATTAGGGTAATTAGGGCAATTAGGGTAATTAGGGTAATTAGGGGAATTAGGGTAATTAGGGCTTAGGGTTTTTAGGGCTTCTGGGGTTTATAGGGCTTCAGGGTTTCAGGGGTTTAGGGTTTCGGGTTCAGGGTTAACGTCCAGACGCGACCACCTTCAGAATTCCCCAGCGGTCCCAGATTCCTTGATCCCCAGAAGTTTACTCGGGACGAGACATTGGACAGAGAGGCCTATGATCTAGCCCAGCCAAGCTAGATTCTAGCAGATGTGATCTACTCAGCTACTTTGCTACAATGAGCTTGACCCCAATCCCCTGAAACCCGAACCCCTAAACCCTAAACCCTAAACCCTAAACCCTAAACCCTAAATCCTCTAAGCCCCCCCAACCCAACCCTGAAACCCAAACTTCAAGCCAGGATGCCGTCCATCAGACGTGCTTTGGTCATCGGGGCCGTCCTGGCCGGAGCCGAGGCAGAAAAGACACTTTTGCCTGGGGTTTAAGAGTTTGGGTCTGGGGTCTGGGGCTCAGGGTTTAGGGTTCAAGGCTTCGGCGTTGAAAGGACCTGGAATTGGGTAGTTCTCTAAATCGGGATCCCTCTTTAGGCCCCTCAAAATAGTACGGCACCCTTATAAAAATGACCCAAACAGGGCCCTAAACCCTAAACCCTAAACCCTAAACCCTAAACCCTAATTTTAATTTAGAGAACTACCCAATTCGGGCTTCCCCCCATGGAGAAGGAGCTTAGGCTCGCTTGTTTCGGGGGCTCAGACCTTGGGTTCTTGGCTCCCTAAACCCTAAACCCTAAGCCCTAAGCCCTAAACCCTAAACCCTAAACCCTAAACCCACGGTTTAGGGTTTAGGGTTTAGGGTTTAGGGTTTAGGGTGCTCTTGTCTACGTCCATGCGGAGAAAGCATCGGCCACCGCAGCTTTCCCGCATGTGAGACGGCAGTTCGATAGACTTGGCATGCATTGACAAGAGCATATTGAATACCTTCACCTACCAAAACCTACTTTTTTGTGGGCTCTCCTTATACACCCCCTAATATGGACTTAACCTACCAAAACCTACATTTTTGTGGGCTCTCCTTATACACCCTAATATGGAAGTTATAGGGACCCTACCTACTGTTTTGGTAGGGTCAGCTATTGTGATGCTCGGGAGCCTCGGCTTTTTCAGCGAACCCTGCGGCTTCGGTTCTGCTTGACTAACGGTTAGGGTTTAGGGTTTAGGGTTTAGGGCTCAGGGTTCCAGACCTACATAGCAAGTTCAGTTCAGCCCAACTGACTCGCTGCAACCCTCAACCCACAGGGTCCAAGTACCATTGTCGTAGGTACTTAGTAGGTATTTGGGCCCCAGAAGTATAGACTATACTAGTAGATTGGGTAAACCCTAAACCCTAAACCCTAAACTGCCCTAAACCAGCGTGAGTTCGTGGACGAGACAAAGGTATCGACGCCCAGCAAACTCGCCGATGCCGGCCGCTTCAAACCTTAGGGCTTAGGGTTTAGGTTTTAGGGTTTAGGGTTTAGGGTTTAGGGTTTAGGGTTTAGGGTTTAGGGTTGAGGGTTTAGGCTTCTGCGAGGCAACCGAAGGAAAGGCTCCGCCTTCCAGGCTATTTCAAGTGCACGGTTCTGAAGACCTCAACACCTACACTCTAATCCCTCCAAAATATGTGATTCTGGAGATCCTTAAAAACCATAGACCAGCAATAACTAATTGAACAACAAACTGTAACAAACACCGAAAGGCCCGTGGAGTACATACCCTCATGCTAACTAGATTTAGTTGTACTGCAGAGACTCCCCCTAAATACAAGGAGAACCTAAACCCTAAACCCTANNTAGGGTTTAGGGTTCAGGGCTTGTCAATGATGCTGGGCGGTGCTCCTCCTGAATTACCCGGAACAACCCTAAACCCTAAACCCTAAACCCTAAACACCCGGAACCGCGAATGAGAAGCAAAGCAAAGAAAGCCCGAGCTCCGGCGACCCTAAATTGGGACTCAGGGTCGCTTCCAAAAATTAGGCGCCCTTTTAAAGGGGTTTAGGGTTTAGGGTTTAGGGTTTAGGGTTTAGGGTTTAGGGTTTAGGGTTTTTAAGGTCCCCGAAATAGTACGGCACCCTTACAAAAAGGGCTATAAAAGGACCCTGGGGTAGAGAACTACCCATTCAAGACTTGGGGGGATTGAGGGTGAACCCTTTTTAACCTGTAAAGCCTAAACCTTAACATCCCCAAACACTCACCCTGTGCTTCCAGGGACCTTATTATTGGGCCCTTAAGGGGTCTAGGGCCCTAGCTATAAGGTCCTTGGAAGCCCCAACCCTTAAGCCCTAAACCCCTCGCAACTCTGGCGGGCCGGCATTTTCGCCTCGAGCCCCTTCTCCTTCAAGCCCCACAGGGTCTCGCGATCCTCGGAGACGTTTCATAAGCCCTTACGGGTTCCTATATCTTCTGGAGTCCCTTTATAAGGGGTCCTTTGGGAGTACCTTTACGGTTGCTTAAAAGGGGGATTTGGGAATTGCGGTTTGTAAAAGAGATGTACAGGCGTTCATGGGTTGAGAGTTTCATTTACAAGGGCTTTGAGAATGAGAGTGTGTTTGTGTATAAAGGTCGATAGGAGATTCATTTAAGAGGTTTAGACTTTGATATCGGGGAATCAGAGTTTGAGCCTTGTCAGGGTTTATAACGGTTTCGGAGAGGCTTGGAGTTTGATATGAGGGCCTCAAGCAGGGTGTTTTTTGCGTGTATAAAGTTTTCATCTGGAGTTCGAATGAGAAAAACCTGGTACAGCACCACCACCCTCCAATAAAAGCAGGACCCCTAACATAAAGGGTTTGACTCACTTGACGCGAGGACCCTTTAGCCACATGACAAAAAGGATTCTTCAGATAAGGACCGAAGCAAGGCATCCCTAATTTCAGGAAACGCGTATGGAATCGTGGCGGGTTTGCGGCTCCGCTATGTCCACAGCACTCAATCCCCAGATCGTTAAGGACTTCCCGGAACCCTTAAACCTGAGCCGGTCTTGAACCCAAACCCTAAACCCTAAACCCTAAATCCTAAACCCTAAACCCTAACCGAGAACGCTGAAACGCTTGACCCAGAAGGCTTGCCCTGGAGCTTCGCTGTGCGAAAGATCCCTGAAGTTTCCGGTCGACAAGCGCCAGATGATGAGATTCCGAGGAGTAGTGGAGATAGGGTTCCGTGTTATTTAGGGTTTAGGGTTTAGGGTTTAGGCTTTATGACATGAGGGCTCCGCGGGGTCTTATGCGGATTTTGAAGTGTCCCTATTAGGGATTCTTCGGCCGTTTTGCATGAACCCACTGAACCGCGGGGAGCACCCCTGATCCCTGAGACCGTCCTGATAATATGGAATCCTGCATACCAAGTATATCATACTATGGTTGTACTCAGGAATTTCAACTGCATGAACTATTTAGGCCCCTACATAAAAATTTCCAGCCCCGCAGCTCTAGGGTCTTGGGCCTAGGCTTAGGGTCTGCGTTTTGTGTGTCAGAGTTTAGGGTTCAGGGTTTAGGGCAACACATCGGACTTGGAACGGTTGATGAGTAAATCCTGCATTGCCCATGATAAGGAAAATACCATAATTCCCATAGTTTAGGGTCCTTAAGGTGATGCTGGATTCATATCATCAACAGAAGCATCCCAAACGCCAACAGCTCCCAAACCCCTCAAACCCTCAGGAGCCCTGCACCCCAAATGCTTTCTCACCTAAGAAGTCTGAACACCCGTCCTCTGGCTTCACATTCCGGAAGACGATCTGCCTAGCTACTTCGAGGCTTTCGGTGCTGTTCTTTGGGGGTGTAATCTTCTAGGGGAAGCAGCCCGCTGAAAGTTTCTCGGTTCGAGTTGACCTAAGGTCTCCATTGCAGTTCCTTTTGTGTGGCCGCCTAAATTCCATAAATAGGATCCTAAATACATAAAACTGGCTTAACCACAAAGTAACTACAATGAAATATATAAAAGTGCTTTACCAAAAGAGTAACTGCAATGGAGAGTATCTGCAGGATGTTGCGTGGAGGTTCCGGTGCATCGCCTGAGCTTCTGGGATACACACGAAACCCTTTAGGGTTTAGGCTTTAGGGTTTAGGGTTTAGGGTTTAGGTGCGCCCTATGCCGTCTTGGGGTTGGTTCAAGATTCACAAGGCTGTGTAGGGTTCAGACCCAGTCCTTGGGATCAACCTTTAGAATCTGTAGGATCTTGCCTTAAGGAGTCTAGTTTAGGGCTTAGGGTTTTCTGGCTTAGGGTGCCTGGAGGGTCATACCCTACCCCTGTTTTAAGGCACCTAGTCTTATGGTTAGGATCTGTTACATAGCAAAGTAGGTAGGGCATGAGCCTACAGGTACGTCTTGGGCTTTTGGGGTTCGGCTGAAGGCATGAAGCCCTCGAGCTCTTAGATCACTTGGGGTTTGGGACGATCGGTTTCGGATTTGCAGGATAAACAACATGGAAAACAGGCCTTGACAAACACACAAGGCCTTGACAAACACATAAAATCGATCCGAACATGAGCCCAGAAAAAAGTGAACCGAAACAAAAACCAAGCGCGCTCATCTTAAATGTCAGCGGGTAGCGCAGAATCGAAAAAAGTGCACGTTCGAACCCACGGGTTATAATAAGAACCTACAAAACAAACCAGGTTATGGTAGTTTTAAGGTTGGGTTTAGGGGTTTACAATCTCCTGCGGGACTGGAGGTTTGATTCAGCCCCTCAGCGCCTGAAACCCGAAGGAAGCAACTCGGTGCCAGACTTCCATGCACGTTCATTCCAATCCCCTTCAGCACCAGCAGGGATATCCTGGGCTTAAGGGGGTTCGGGATCCTAAACCCTCAACCCTAAACCCTAAACCCTCAACCCTAAACCCTAAACCCTAAAGCCCCTAATCAGTACAGGGTTTAGGGCTTGGGTACTTCGTCAACTCGCCTTCTTCTTTTTTGCGCTTTGAGGGTCTGGGCTTTCGGCCTTGGTGTTTAGGGTTTAGGGTTTAAGGTTAAAGGTTTAGGGGGTTTAGGGTTTAGGGTTTAGGGTTTAGGGTTTAGGGTTTAGGGTTTAGGGTTTAAGGTTAAAGGTTTAGGGTTTTGGGTTTAGTGTAAATCTCAGGGCTTAGGGCCTCTGGGTTCGAATGCTTCGGTTTCGGATTCAGGGTTGAGGGTTCAGGGCTTGAGGTTCAGGGTTGAGGGTCTAGGGCCGTTTAGGGTTTAGGCTTTAGGCCTCAAGGCTTCGGGCTTTTGGGAGGCGGCTTACATGTAGTGTAGTGGAGGATCTCTTTCTGGCGGAAACCCCAAGTTAGTCTCGCAGATAGAGCAGTATCCAGAGGCTCCACATATAGTACCATTATGGAATTAGGTCCCAAAAGACTATCCTTATTAAGGTTTTAGGGACCTACCTTAAGAACCCAAAACCCACTTTTTTGTAGGTTCTTATTATAAACCCTAATATGGGATTTATAGGGACCCTACAAAAAAGTAGGTGTTGGGTTCTTAAGGTATAATTCCATAATGGTACTATACGTGGAGCCTCTGTGGCATCCTGGAACGCCAGCCAAACACGGGGTGGGCAAATTGCACTGGCCCGTAACTTAAGGTTGACATCGCCGACAATACCTCACCCTAAACCCTAGAACCTTAAACCCTAAACCCTAAACCCTAGAACCCTTAACCCTAAACCCCAAATCCTGAACCCTAAACCCTAAACCCTTAACCTTAAGCCTTAAACCCTAGACCCCCCCTTCAAACTAACCCTAAACCCCAAATCCTGAACCCCATACCCTAAACCCTAAACACTCAACCGTATTCAAACTGGCCCTTCTATTTCTAAACCCTAAACACTCCACAATTCAATTCCGAAAGGCAGGCTGGCGGCGCTGGAACCAAGCTGAAGGTTTGGGTGTCAGGCTTATCCGCGGTAGGTGCACCTGTAGACCACAATCGCGATGCTCGATCGTTGCTCAGCAACGGGAGGCTCCTCGAAACTAAAGTGGGGGCCCTAATAATTGGAATAAGGTTTTGGTACGATATCTATAATAAGGAACACCCCAAATAGTAGTTGGTAAGTATTAAGTAAGGCCCCCATATTGGAGTCTGAGTCGACGTCATCATGAAGGATGTGGTGAAGGTCTGGGTCGTCGACTCCGTGTCATCCAACAGTCTGCCCGTCACCCAAGTTTGCAATTAATCGTCTTCCTCGCACATGTAGAGTGAAACTCACAGCATCGCTTGACACCATCATAGGCACTACCGCTGATGGTATAAATCCTGCATTCCTCAGAATAAGGAATATACCATTAATTCACATAATAGTTTAGGGTTCTGAAGGTAATGCAGGATTTATGTCATCAACAGTACAACGTCTTCCTTGCGAGCAGGTTCGTACTTGTCGATCGTTCTGCCACCCTGGCGGACGATCTCTCGCCATGGCGCCTTTCGGTTCAATCCTTCAGCTCTTGCTGCATGGGGTTTTGGGTTTAGGGGTTCAGGGTTTAAGGTTTGGAGCGACTTGAAACAATGACTTCCCTTGAACATCCGACGAAGAAACCCTCGTACATCAACCCACAACTCTAAGCCCCCAAACGCCAAACCGCAAACCCTAACTCAACGCTATTATTCAGACTTTTTGGAGGCGTGCACCACCCCCTCTGTGGAGTCGCCCGTCTTTCTGATCAAGAGTCGATGCCGCCGCAGAGAATGCCAGGCCTTGGATGGGCTTACTGCTTTGGTCACCCTAAACCCTAAACCCCTAAACCCCTTAATTAACCCTAACCCAAAACCCCTAAACCCTAAACCCAAAACCGCCAAAACCCTGATTTAGGTTTCGCGGCTTGGGATTTAAGATACTGGGGTTTCAGCTAGATGGCTCGGGGTTTCGGGTTGAAGAAGG
Organism: Symbiodinium sp. CCMP2456; assembly: GCA_905221635.1. Taxonomy (NCBI): domain Eukaryota; class Dinophyceae; order Suessiales; family Symbiodiniaceae; genus Symbiodinium; species Symbiodinium sp. CCMP2456. Next base: position 108,458 of record CAJNDV010016446.1, on the reverse strand, counting down.
GGACCTAGATCATTATGGGTTTAGGGTTTAAGGCTTTACGTTTGGGGGTTTAGGGCTTAGGGATTAGAATAGGGTTGTGGGCTCGGTGACAAGATAGTTACAAGAAGGAACCCTCAGTAATAGCATTACTTTACTAACTACTCAGGCCCCCCGTTTTCTCAGGGTTCGCGCTCGGCGAACGGACAAGACCATGCATCAGCTGTAACTAATGACTATGCACAACCTCCAGAGTTCAGGGTACGCGCTTCAGGTAATGCCGGCGTGCCTCGATCAACAATCAACAGTCGGAGGCCTCAAAACGCGGGATGAAGGTAGGTGGGATATTCCTAAATAAGCGCCCATATATAAGGGGTCCGAAATCCCACCTACCTTCATCCCACCCTCCGAAACAGGTGCTTCAAGGGACGTATGACTCCAGCGTCAAAGGAATCTTAGACTCTACGTGTGAATTCCCTCCGTCAAATGGGAACCCTGATGATCAGGACAGGGTTCCTTTAAAGGGTTCCTTTCGGGATGTATTTTCGCAGTGGCTCTAGGCTCCAGGGTTGCTATCCGAATCTTTGAATACACAGCCCCAGACATCCACTTTGAGCAGCCCCTGAATGGACATCAGGGCTTGGGGACACAAGACCTCTGCTTTCTCTCAAGACAGAAGTTTTGTCGGCTGTATACAATAGGTTCAACTTCACAAGGATTTCGGAGGTGTTCGGCGCATCTCGCGATGGTGTAATGCAATCTTTCTCGCAACGCGGATGTGGACCTAAACCCTAATCCCCAATCCCTAAACCCTAAACCTAAACCCTAAACCCTAATCCCAAAACCCTATAAACCCTTGCGTCATCGTTGTTCAGGATGCGTATCCCAAGTCGGCCATGGTCGGCATCACATGATCGAGCGCAGACTGCCCCACACTGAAGCTTCGAGTCTGTCAACACTCTCGAGGGGACCAGGAAATATTGGTATATATCTTGATTATTAGACGAGTAGGATTTGGGGGTATATTCTTCTTACTCTACTCATATTCTGGGCTCCAAAATAGCAACGGTAATCGTTTAGGCCTCAGTATTACGTAGTCCGCAGCCCTGGCAACACAAGCGACAAACCCACGCCAGGCTTGTGCTCTCGATTCGATATCACAGCGCACAATGTGGGACTTTCCGAAAATAGGGGGTACCTTATTCTGGGGTCGTTATAGTAAGGATCCTACTATTTAGGGTACTATATTAGGGTCCCCTATTTTCGGAAACCTGCCACCAGTTGCTTAGGTTACAATTTGGGAGAGTAGATGATTATTGGGCACTTGGCGTTTAGGGTACCAGGCTGGCAAACTCCTTGACCCGCGGCGAGGTCCACTGGCCCAAAACGAAACTACGGCTCAGCAATTGGGGCTTACAGCATGATGTTTTTGATATTTTTTTGTGTTTACTGGTGCACCGACTCGGTACACTCTCAACCCTGAAGGTACGTGCCTCCGAGTCCATGCTGACTTGTGACTTCAGTGTCTATTCACTTGTGCCTTCTCTGACACAAGACTTTACGACACATCTCGGCAAATATGCTTCTACTCACTTGTGACTTCTCCGCCTTGTCACTTCCCTGATACAAGAGTTCGTAGCCCTCCTCGGCAAATCTCACTTGTGACTTCTCCGCCCCCACGTTTGGCGATGCTACTTCATCTTCCATCTTAAACAGGCCCCCGATTTGGCGATGCCGGTGCCTCATATATCTTCAACACGCGCCCGTGGTTTGGCGATTCCGGTTCATCATATATCTTACACACGGCCCCTCGTTTGGCGATTTCAATTCATCAATAATCTTAAACACGCCCCTTCGTTTGGCGATTCC
>CAJNDV010016446.1:73128-91964 GCA_905221635.1 Symbiodinium sp. CCMP2456 | reverse complement strand
GTAGAACCCAGAAAACCTACTACTGGCAGAGAACCCCCAAAAACCCTTAAACCCCTAAACCCTAAACCCTAAACCCTAAACCTAAACTGTAAACTTTAAACCCTAAACCCTAAACCTTAAACCTTAAACCCTAAACCCTCGACGAGATGGGTTCAGGCCTGTAGGGCCGGCTCAAGAGGACTACAACGGGCGGGCTCCCTTAAAGGATACAGGGAGGGTTTGGGGTTTAGGGCTTAGGGTTTAGGGTTTAGGGTTTAGGGTTTAGGGTTTAGGGAAGGGCTACTATTTGAAGAATCATGGGACCTAGCAACTGGGGTTGTTGTTAAGTAGGGTTTAGGGTTTAGGCTGTAGGGTTTAGGGTTTAGGGTTTAGAATTGGCTTGCAAGTACGCATGACCTCAAATAAGATACTTATAACACTACTTACTAAGTCCCGTGATCCTTCGTGTCAAGGTACTAATTTACTGAGGTATCATCGTATAACAATATCACCTATACTGCAAGATTATCCCTAATTATTCCGGCACCAATCTTGGTCTTGCTCGTTTTTGCACAAGACTATTGAAAGTCAAAAACAAGTCCCGTTCGCACGGATCCGGTAACGTACAACCCTATTAAAGTCATCCTTATGTAGCCCTGTCAAACCGAGTTTCGTTCTGAACAACGCTGAGGCGTTCACCGCAAGGGTCGTCGCCGCAATCCTCCGCGGCTGCATCACCAAAATGCGGGCCTGGTTCAAGGATTCTTTCCTGAGGCTTCACTGGCTTCAATGGAAGGAGTCAAGCTCGTTTCTTTCCTGAGGTTTCAGTGGTTTGATCAAGGGACCTTAATGATTAGAATAGGGTTTGGGGGAGATATGATGCTACAGTTATAACCAGGAAATCTACCCAAATAATGACCCTAAAAGCTAAACCCTTAACCAATAAACCCTAAACCCCAAACCACTCAACCCTAAACCCCAAACGCTAAACCCTAATGTTCGGGCTTCTATATTGGGGCTTCGGGCTTATTACCTCTGCAGGGCCTGAGGCTTCGGGTTTTCGGGCTCAGGGCTCAAAGGCCTAAACCCAAACCCCAGACCCTAAACCCTAAGCCCTAGACCTTAAACCCTACATAGACCCTAAACCCTAGACCCTAAACCCTAGACCCAAGACCCTAAATCCAAAACCCTAAACCCTCGACCCTAAAGCCTAAACCCTAGACCCCAGACCCTAGACCCTGAACCCGAAACCCGGTAAAGGAGTTGGCTCAACTTTTGGGCCCTATCAGGGCGAGGCTGCTCAGTGGTTGAGGACTGCCCCCACCCACAGGCTACAATAGAGGGTTTATGGTTTAGGGTTCGGTTGATGATATGCATCTTGCATTACCCATAATCAGGTTTAGGGTCCTTAAGGTAATGCAGGATTTAGATCATCAACCACAGTAAGAGATTACGGTTGCTTGGCATTACCATTACTTTGGCTTCAGAGTCGGCGCTGAGTTGAAAAGGAATCGAGGGACGGAGCTTGGCGCTCTGTAAGGGTGCACCCGGTGGTCGTCGATGGCGTCGTTTTAGGGTTGGGTTTAGGGCTTAGGGTTTAGTGTTTCAGGTTTAGGGTTTGGGGTAGTAGTGTTGCCGTAGTCATCGTAATCGGCGTGGTAGTACGTAGCACTAAAATCTCTAGAACCAGTACTAGCACGAGTACCAGAACAAGTACTGCAAGGAGTTGTAAATAGTAACTGCTGCTGCTGCTGTAGGAACTCAACATAGCAAGTGTAGATTTGTAAGCATGAAACGCCCTAACCCCTAAACCCTAAACCCCTGCAAGTCGTTGGTCTTTCGTGTTCCGCGCGGAGGTGTTATCAGTTAATCTTGCCGGTCCTGAACTCCGCAACATGAGTAGGGATTAGGGCTCAGGGCGTAAGGTTTAGGGAATAGGGTTTAGGGTATAGAAGCCCAAATAACTACCAATGCTATTACTTAGGGCTTCGTCTTATATTTATAGTACAAAGGGGCCCAGAACCCTATTCTAATTTGCAAGGCCCCTACATTTCACTGTCTTGCGTTCGGGGCTTATAAAAAGTTTAGGGTTTGGGGGTTGGGCTCGGGCCTATGATTGTAAGGTTTCGGGTTTGGGGTTTGGTGTTACCTGCGGCAATCGATGGTTTTAGGGTTTGAGACCTAGCTCGTGCTTAGCAACACTGCGTCCACATAGCAATTATGTGATAACCATGAAGACAACATCGAGTGAACAGAGAGTATCTATACATATGTACGTACAAATAAACATAATGTGCATATATATATATATATATAAGTATATATACATATATGTATATATACTTATATTATTTACACACATGTATATGTGGTGACACTTCGGAATAGCATCGACACATACAGCATATCATTGTGTGAATTGCAACGTCCGACAGTACAACAGATCCAGAATCAAGCGATGATGCCGATAACATAAAAATGACCAGAAAGACGAAAGCCAACTGACTGGCATGGTCCGGTGCAGGAAACGGTGCAAAAGCATACTGGGAGAACAAGGCCTGGCACAACGGGTTTGTACCGAATGTGACATCATTTGCAGGCATCTGAGAAGGTGCAAGATTTCTTATCCTGCATCCTGTCTTAGTCTCACTGGTTGCTTCGCGACTTAAACCCCTATGCCGCTGCTGAGGGCATCGATTTTCTCGGTTCGACTTTGGGGCCAGGATTATGTAAGACGACTAAGTCAGATGGTGGCGGTTAACCTCAGGGTTTAGGGTTTAGGGTTCTAGGTTCTGGGGTTTCGGGTTTAGGGCCTGTGACATGACTGTTTGAGGTTCAGACTTTAGGGTTTGAGGTTTACGGGTGCACACACACTGGGCCGAGAAGCATCGACCACCCCTGAAAACCCCAACAGACTCTAAGATGTGCTACAAAGTATCGTATACGTAAGTTTCGAATCGAAATCTTAGGAAACCCTAAACCCTAAACCCTAAACCCTAAACCCTACCCCCTAAACCCTAAACCCTAAACTTTCATGTCGGCGCCTACTTAAAGACCGACCCCTTGTTTTTGCAAGGGCCTGGAGTCTGGAGATGTGGGACCTGAAGGAGGACAGGGTTACAACAACCTATCTATAGGGTTTAGGGTTTAGGGTTTAGGGTTTAGGGTTTAGGGTTTAGGGTTATATTCTATATGCTCTGTAAGATCTCCCTACTGAAACAAGACAACAGCTTCTGAAACTTTACCCTAATAGCCTAAACCCTAAACATCCCTACACACTAAACCCCTCAACCCTTTGCCCTAAACATCCCTAAGCCACCCTAAACCCCTAAACCCCTCAACCCTAAACCCTAAACCCTAAACCCTAAGCCCTAAACCCTAAGCCCTAAACCCTAAGGCCTTGGGCTTACAGCTGCTGGCGCCGTGACTGGAAGTCTTCGGGGCTTTCCAGTGAAGAGGGGCCGCCAGGAAGATTTCTCTTCTTCATGGTTGGGATAGGGTTTAAGGTTTAGGGTTTAGGGTTTAAGGTTTAGGGTTTAGGGTTTAGGGTTTAGGGTTTAAGGTTTAAGGTTTAGGGTGTTCATGGTTGGGATAGTCTTAAAATCGTAATTTCCATTCCTTGTTGAATTTATGTACCCATAAAGATGTAGAATGCTACCCAACGGTGACAAAGCAACTAGACAAGAAAGGGTTCAAGGTTTGGGGGTTTAGGTTTGGATTTATGGTAGCTAAAACATTCGACTGCACATGGGTAGTTGTCAAAATTAGGGTCCCTTTTTGGGTCCTTATGATAATACGGCACCTAGTATTTAGGGTACCCCAAAAAGGACCATAATTTTGACAACTCCCCACATGCAGGCCCTCAAAGACCCAGGACTAAGCACTAAGAGGTATTTAAGGCTGCCATGCCTTTGCTGTGGGTTTATGTTAGGTTTAGGGTTTAGGGTTTACGGTTTAGGGCTTACGGTTTAGGGTTTAGGGTTTAGGGTTTAGGGTCTAGGGTTTAGGGTTTAGGGTCTAGGGTTTAGGGCTAGGTTACATTAAGCTCAGGGCCTGAGTACCCAGCCCAAAAAACGTCAACAATTGAAACGATCTAGTGGGATTATATAAATCCCAAAAGGTTAACGGTTACCTACTCAGCCCTAAACCCTAAACCCTAAACCCTAAACCCTAAACCCGCCCCTAAGTGAGGGATTCAGGATTAGGCCCCGGACTCTCGAAGCTTTGACACGGAGTTAAAACGGCCTTATAGGCGTTCGAAAGGTTCGATAAGGCGCTCTACGACGGTATCGAGTTTTGTCGGGCTGTATAGAGCTGTTATCGTCGGAGGGTGTAATGCAGGGACCTTTATAATTAGAACAGGGTTTGGGGGATATTATGCTATAGTTATCATAAGGAACTCCCAAAACCCTCTTCGAATTGTTAAGGACCCTACATTATGTTTTAAGGTATACCTCTTCGGGTTTGAGGCCGGACCGGTTGAGTCTCTGAACCCTAAGCCTTTTCAGAGGGCTGGGGGGCTCTCAGCATACAGGGTTTAAGAAGGCTTAGGGTTGAGGGTGTAAGGTTTAGGGTTTAGGGCTTAGGGGGGTTTAAGAAGGTTTAGGGTTGAGGGCTTAAGGTTTAGAGTTCAGGGGGTTTAAGAAGCTTTAGGGTTTTGGGTTTATCGGTTTAGGGTATAGTAGGGGGGGGGGGCTCTTGGCATGCAGGGGTTTAAGCCGCAAGGGAAAAAGCTCTCCCAAGCTTCTGTACAGGTGCCTGCTGCGACGCAGCAGGTTAAAGCTTGGTAAGACGAGGTGTGCTGTTGGCGTAACCCTAAACCGTAAATTTAGGGTTTAGGGTTTAGGGTTTAGGGTTTAGGGTTTAGGGTTTAGGGCGGTCCATTTGTTGTTTCAAATCCTTCATCATAAGCCCTAGGTCCGGCGATGGCATTCAGTGAAACGGAACCTCGACAACCTAAGCTCCAAAGCTTATTTCGGCGGCTAAAGGTTCGTCTATGCTATAGATTGGTTATGATTGGTTCTTGCACCTGTAGTCCTACACTAAGAAGATCTTGGCCACAAAGTTGCAAACCAGATCCGAAGTTCACATCGGAAGATCCACGGAGCTATTTTTGGATTGCGACTTACCTGACAGATGCCGGCCCCCAGATCTCGATCAAGCTTAGCAGCCTCACCTTTGCAGCAGAACCAGACTGAAACAACTTTTCAATGACATCGTCAACGCTCTCGCTGCATTCTCACTGGAACCCTAATGTACCATGGTTGCTGGTAGCAGTGGTATCACCACCACCACAAGGACAACGTCTACTACTACGCCTACTCCTACTACTACTCTTACTCCGCTGCTACTGCTACCGTTGCTACTGCTACTGCTAGTGTTGCTCGTGCTACTGTTGCTACTGCCACCGCAAATGCGATCATTGTTAATTACTCCCTAAACCCCTAAACCCCTAAACCCTAAACCCTAAAGCTAGTTGCTGCCACCACCTCCTCGTCAGGGTCTGAAACGCCTTTAGACGCAGACCGTCGCCACAGGGAGCCAGATGGAAGCGCCTCGCCACTTGACTGCGTGGGGTTGGTGGTTTAGGGTTTAGGGTTTAGGGTTCATGGCTCAGGGTGTTAGGGGTTGTAGCTTTTGTGGTCTTGGGTTGTGGGGTTGATGGTCTAAGGCTGTGGGGAGGCAGGAAAGGACAGGAAGAGAGACAGGGACAGAGAGAGACCGAGAAAGAGAGAGAGAGAGAGAGAGATAGAGAGAGACACAGTCAAGGAGACAGACAGAGACACAAGCACATTGCCGTTTTGTTATGATCAGGAAGGTGCCATTATATTTTGAGTTCAGGTCAAATGGACCCACGGATCCTTCCCTCATTCCAGCCATCCCTCTCCCCTATGCTCTGCCTTTGTTTGTGCTCTCTCTCTCTCTCTCTCGCTCGCTCTATCTATCCATCTACAGTATCTATCTATCTCACTCTCTCTCTCTCGCTCTCCGTCTCTGTCTCTCTCTCTCTCTCTCTCTCTTTCTCTACATCTCTTTCTATTTCTCGCTCTCTCTCTCTGTCCACGTCTCTCTCTCTCTCTCTCTCTCGCTCTCTCTCTCTTTATCTGTTGTTGTCGCTCTGTCTCTCTTTCTTTCTATCTCTTCTGAAGACCTCCTCGCTGGTTCAATCCTTGCTTTCATGATAACTTGGCGAATATGACGAAGGGAGGCTGAGCAGTGCATTATTATTTGTCATCTGCAAGTTTCGTGGGCTCGAGTTCATCGGCCTACAAGTTCATCACTGCAAATGCTCAGGTCTCCAAACCTGAGCAATCGCACGCATTCAACATGTTGTGTCGGAATGCAACCGGCAAAGGTGGCCTAGGGCCTAGGACCGACCAGGCAATGCAACTCAGTAGTACTTCCTTGGGGTCATTTTGCTGGTCGGGACTCCCTGATTGCTACTTCGAAAGAAGGACACTGACAACATGTACTAGCAGCTCAGCTCTGCTTTATCAATCTAAACTCTAAACCCTAAACCCTAAACTCCAAGCCCTACCGAAACCCTAAACCCTAAACTCCCTAAACCCTAAACCCTAAACCCTAAACCCTAAACCCTAAACCCTAAACCCTAAACCCAAGCCCAACCTCGGCCACTATCGACTAGATGGGCTTCGGCGTTCAAAGAAAGGGTTGCAGAAAAGCACGGAACCCTCGGTTTGGTTTCAGGGCTTAGAGCTTCGGCTCACGACAGCAACCCCTTAGACCCTGGCTTTTTGGGTTTTGAGTTCTTAATCTAGGGAAATGCCCCAAGTCTACACGAAACCTCCATACAATCGTACAAAGCGTCCTAAATTGTAAAATCCTTTAAGACCAGATCAACCCGTTTCACACCTTCGACGGCCACAAAACCTCTTACTGATGCTAAAGTCTAGACTGAACTTATAAATATTGCTGTTTCTTAGGGATTGTAGTATCCATTACAGCATACGGTTGATGATATGAACCCTGCATTACCTTAAGGACCCTAAACTATGGGAATTATGGCATATGGGTAATGCGGGATTTATGTCATCAACCGTCGTATCTCTTAAAGCATACTGCTAAATACCCCTAAGACATGAGTTCCGAACCTCAGACGGCTTCGGAGGGGGCGTACTCGGACAGCTCCTTCAGATGTTCGCCTTCGGCCACAGCCACATGCAGGTTTAGGGTTTAGGGTTTAGGGTTTAGGGATATCCTAGGGCTTTTTCTCAGAGCCTCCACAACCCCTTGATTAAGGAATATCTCTTTGACTATGGTAGGAACCCTAGTATAATCGCTAAGTGCTAAATCCCTAAAGCCCTACATCCCAATTTAAAGCAAATTCCTGAACTAAGGGTGTTTGGCATCTGCGGTCCCTTTTTAGGCCCCACATATAGTACGGCACCCTTGTACCAAGGACGCAACAAGGAACCCCAATTTAGAGAACTACACACATGGGTCTATTTGGGATTATAGGGCTCAAGATTGCATTCCTCTAGGGGTTTAGGGTTTAGGGTTGAGGGCTGCGGAATAGTATTTCGCACTATTCGGGCTTGAAAACTATCAAAACCTCGAGAGAAGCAGAAGGCTGGAGATGTTAAGTTGAAGGGTGCAACGGTTTAGTATTTCTAGCATTTAGGGTTTAAGTTTAGGGCTGAGTGTTTAGGGGTGGGCGATAACATGCAGAAGATCATGAAAGTTACTCGGCCATAAATGCAGAGGCAAAATCAGAGGACAATTTCCTCGTGACTCTGCTCAAAACTATGATTGCAAACTCGCCGAGTTCCTGCAGAATACCTCCGCATACGCTGCCAAACCCGAAACTCCGAAACCTGAAGTGCACTGTCGACAATTGGGGCTCCGAGGTAAACATTGACAGAGATCCGTCAGAAGTTTCTCCAAATTCGGAAACACTACTGGAAAAAGCACTTCAACCGGTTTAGGGTTTAGGGTTCTTCAAGAAGAAGACCCTTTCACTGCCCCAACAAGATAATATAGGGGCCTTAATAATTAAGAATAGACCCATTATACCATACTTATAACAAGGAAACCCCAAAATAGTATAGGTAATAATTTAGACACCAGAAACCGTGTTTGAAATCCGGTGAGGCTCCCATCTTACACGTCACGACCCCCATCCCTGCAGATTTTGTGGACTTCCGCTAAACGCGCCAAACCCTTGACCCTAAATCCTAGAGTTAAGGCTTCTAAACCCTAAACCCTAAACCCTAAACCCTAAACCCTAGGGTTTGGGATTTAGGCTCCGGCTTGGAAAAGCCAGGCAAACCCTAAACCCTTAAACCCCTAAACCCTAAACCCCTACACCCTAAACCCTACAGATGCTAAAACCTAAACCCTAAACCCCTAAACCCTACTGTAAATCCCTAAACCCTAAACCCCTAAACCCTAAACCCCTTACAGCTTAACCCTTAATTCCCTTATAGATCCCTTTAATTTACGGAACCCTGAAAGGTACCTTCTTGAATAATAAGGGGCTCGCCTCTAAACCCTAAACCCATAATCTCTAGACCCAAAACCCAAAACCCCTAAACCCACTTTATAAGGAACTCTTATAGGTATATTCCATAACTAAGGGCTCTAAGGGAGTATCTGGGGGAGTCCTTGGGTCGATCCGTGTGCGCCTTGGGCTCTCTGGGTTTTCCTTCGTGCTGATGCCATGAACACGTGTGGTTTAGGCTTTAGGGTTTAGGGTTTTAGGGTTTAGGGACTTAGACCAGAATCAACCTTCCAGGTTTAGGGGTGTAGGGTTTAGGCTTCAGGATTTATAGGGTTTAGGATTTAGGGGTTTAGCGGTTTAGGGGTTGAAGGTTTAAGGTTTATGGCTTAGGCTTTAGGGTTTAGGGTTTAAGGTTTAGGGGTTTAGCGTTTAGGGTTCAGCGTTTAGGGATTAGGGTTTAGGGTTCAGGGTTTTGGGGTTTCGGGCTTCACACCTTCACCCTTCCGGGCGCAGGAGGTCTGCACGCGCATCGGTTCTGAGACTCGGGCGTGTGACTGACCGATCCCTGCGCCAAAGCGGATTGAGAGAGATGTGCTCCCGAAAAACCTACTTTACCCATCGCAGAGACGCGTACGTACAGATGACAACGCGCAATAAAACCTCAACCTTGAAATTGGAAGACAAAGTTACAATTAGAGTTTAGGGCTTCCAGTCTTCGGGCTCGGCTGTAGGTGTTTCAGGGTTTCGGCTTTGGGGTTTATGGTTTCAGGGTTTCGGATCTTTGGATTAGCATCAACAGCTGTTAGGTGGCGATTGTGACAAAATGCAGGGAAAATATCTTCCGAGTTCCAAACCCCCGAAGAAACAACACCTAGGCCCCTCAAGAATAAATACAAAAGGCTAGTCCTCCAAACGAATTAAAGCCATAGCAGCAACGAGAAGTCACATAGTGGTGGGATGTACGAACATGCGCGAACCACCACAATCATCACCAGCAGCATCAACCTCGTGATCTCTTCTTTGTGCCACCCAGTCATATTATGATAATGAGCAATTACATCACAAGACATGTGTGATCCTCACCCCTCGATCCATCCATCCATCCATCTATCACTCCAGCCATACCATGTGCACATCACCCTCAACAAGATCATCATCTGCGTCATCGACGCCAGCATCACCATCATTGCCGTCATCGTAATCCACGGGGATCAACTTCGGCATTATCATCCTCTTCAACAATGACAACAATAGCAGCATAGCAGCAACAACAAACAGTAAGACTACTGATGCTCATGACAAGACTGGTCATAATCAGAACCCGGCCCTAAACCCTTAACCCCACACCCTAAACCCTTAACCCAAACCCCAGACCCCTAACCCTAAACCCCAAACCCTAAACCCTGAACCCAAAACCCTGAACTCTAAATCCACCAAAATCGAAGCAGCCCTCCTTTTTGAAAACACCACGGTCGAGCCTTGGAAAGGAGGGAACAAGCTGTGAGAAAGCCACGCCAACCTGGTTGAATGAGGCTCAAAGTTCAGGGATTTTGAATGGGAGGGCTAAAGATAAAAATGACATTATGGTTAGGAAACCTGACGAGAAAAATGTTGGCATCTCTTTTTAAGGTTGACGGCTCAGGGAGGAGGGATCTCGTGGTTTAGCTACAGTGACGGGTTTCGGGTTGAGGGTTTCGGGTTAAGGGTCCACTTTTCGGGCTTACAACTTAATTAGGGTTGATTGCGAAGAGTGCCGGGTTTCGGGTTTCAGGTTGAGGGATTCCGGGCTTAGAGTTCGGGCTTTTAGGGTTTAGGGTGTAGGGTTTGCAAAAAGAGTGGCTACCCGGGCCGCTCGCCCTGCGCCGCCAAGCAGTCCCACCCCCCACCCAGATTATTTTCTTTTAAAGTTTAGGGCTTTTTTGGGTAAAACCCTGTCTTGGGGGTCGGCTTTTGAAGGACCACAGAGAGGAGGGCCCTGTACCTTACGTTGGCCTTTGATTGAAGTGTAAGAAGGGTCCCGGTGTGGTGGCCTCGGTGTGGCGGCTGGGGAAGCAAAGGCCTCGATCGGGCCTTGTGTTGGTGGCACATTGGGCGCCCATGTATATGGTCAGCGGCGCTCTCGGCAATTTAGACGCACCGTTCCAAGGTGTGTATATTTCTACAGGGGGACGTTTCAACCCTAAGCCCCAAACCTACACTCTTTGTTTAGATGTGTTAGGGTGTCCCTTCTTGTTCCAAACACGACAGACCCCTTTCTTGCTAACGTCCTTCAAAGAACGTTCAGATACGCTTTGTCTGATGTGAAACAGATTGCTTCTGTAACAACTCAACCCTAAGCCCTAGATCCTAAATCCCTGAACTTTGCAATTTAGCGAGCGCGTCTCGCTTCCTTGCAAGATTTCGGAACCTGAGCGTTTAATCGTAGAATTGGGGATTTGGGGTTAGTTTATGTATAGGGCTGTTAGAGCTTAGGGATTTGGCGCTAATTGATTTCGGGCTTGCGGTTTACGACGTGCTCTGGTGCAGATTGTGATTTTAATTTTGGGGGAGCCTTACCCCAAAACTCGCATAACACAAACAAATTACTGTTGATGATACAAAACCTGCATTACCTCAAGGACCCCAGACTAGGGAAATTATTGATGACGGCATATTCATTTATTATGGGTAGTCAGGATTTATGACATCAACTTCAGGGTCCCGGCTTAGTGGACTCAAGAATGGCAGTCAGGATTCTATGGAAACCTAATTTGTGACGCTATGCAACTCATTCCTGGTAAAGAAACCAGACTACACTGACGCATTACATCACCCAACCTACACCCTGAAACTTGAAAGCCTACACCCTCAACTTAAACCCCTTCCCTTCTTCCAGCCTCCTGCTGCGCTTCCAGGACCTTCGTGGCCTTTTTCGTCCTCAGGTTACGAGAACTCTATACGGCGGCTGCATCTGCCAATTCATGTTGATGATTAATCCTGGACCGTGTTTCTTGCAGGAAATGGTCGACCTTTGCGAAAATGGATTATCGTTTGTTTGTACTAACTAACTAACAGCACCTTATGTCTTTCCGGTCATCTGGCGGCTTGAGCTGTTCCTGAGGCTTTGCTAGTCTTACCCCTGAGGGTCCAAGTCTTTAATAATCATACACTCTCCCAAATATTGACCTAGGTAACTACTATCCGCAACCAAAGTACCTTACTATGGGGTCTTTTGGACCCTTAAGGTACAGGACACTTATATCTTTGCGAACCCTGAACCCTAAACCTGTGTTTCGAATCGCAGCATTTCTGGCCTTTGGCCAATCGCGGGGGCCTTAATGAGTAGAATAGGGTTTAGGGTTGCGGGTTTAGGGTTTAGGGTCCACAGCATACTTAAATAGGGGCTTGTGTCTGAGAGTTGTGCAAAAGGCTGGCAAAGTTTGGACTTTAACAATTCAAATCGGGTTTGGGGTATCTTCTAGGATACATTACAATGAGGACTACCAGGGAATACCTAAACCCTAAACCCTAAACCCTAAGCCCCAAACCCTAAACCCTAAACCATAATTATCCCGACCTCTATGTTAGCAGGTTCCCAGCTGTCACGACGGAGGCAGGGCCGAAAACACCGACACAAAACCGCTATAAACGCTACACCTCAGCACCTTAACCCTAAACCCCTAAACCCTAAAAATCACACCGAAATTGCCATAAACCTGAAAGTTCCCTAAACGCCAGGTCCAAAATCCTTAAACACCGACACCTTACCGTCGGAAACTTCAGCCAGGGAACCTGCGTCAAACCCATACTAAGTAAGGTAGGGAAGCTTAAGCATTTTAGTGACTTGCCACGGCTGTCACGAGAAATGACGACTGTCACGATTTAGGGTTTAAGGTTTAGGGTTTAGGGGAGCTTCTCCAAAGAACTTGCCAAGGCTGTCACGAGCTCACGCGAGAGTTGCAGAAAAGCAAACTGCTTCAAGCTTCCCGAGCTTCTCCACAGAACTTGCCAAGGCTGTCGCGCGCTCACGCGAGAATTGAAGACTGTCAGAAGAGCCTCGAAAGCAAACTGCTTCAAGCTTCCCGAGCTTCTCCAGAGAACGTGCCAAGGCTGTCGCGTGCTCACGCGAGAGTTGAAGACTGTCAGAAAAGCCTGAAAAACAAACTGACTGCCAAAAAAGGCGAATATTGGTGAGTGCATGTCTTGGGTGTCTTTAACCTATTCGGAAGATTGCTTGTTCGTACCCAAAAGGCATTACAAAGAGGCCCTCACAGAATCGTTCATAAAGCCAGTTTAAACTCAACAACTTCTAATTGTGCCTGCCTGCTTGAGTTTTTGATTGAAAAGCCTGGGCATACAACATCTTTCATAAATAAACCCCGAACCCTCACAGAATCTATGCGTTTTCGTGAAGGCCCCTATCCCTCAAACCCCAAACTAATCAACCCCTCAACCCTCAACCTCTAACCCCTCAACCCTAAAACCCTAAAGCCCTAAAACCCTAAACCCTAAAATCCCAAAGCCCTAAAATCCTAAACCCTAAACCCTAAACTCTACACCCAGAGACTCCCGAACCCCGTAATTAAGGACTATCTCAAACCTTTCCGGGGTTCCTAGTAGAGCATCTTCCTAATGTAAAGGGTCACGGAGTCTCTGAAATATACCCCCAAAGGAATCCTATAGAACCCTTAAAGGCACCCTTGAAGGAACCCTTAAAGATCCCTTAAAGGAAGCCCTATAGAACCCTGAAGAAGAGCCCTTCCAGGACGCCGTAGACCTACACCCCTCAAACGCCAAGGCCGAGCTAGCACCCTAAACCTCTAAACCCTAAACCCCTGAACCCTAAACCTCTAAACCCCCTAAACCCCTAAACCCCTAAATAGCCCTAAAGCCCTGAACCCTAAACCCTCAACCCCAAACCCTAAACAAACCCTAAACCCAAAAGCCCTAAACCTCCAAGGCCGAGCTACAGCAGATCCGAGGAAAGGATCTTCGTGGTGGGCCGTCTCAGCAGAGGCTTCGCGTCGGCGTCCTCGCGTAATATAAGGGCCTCAATAAGTAGAATCGGGTTTTGGGGCCCATGATACTATAAGTATAATAAGGAAAACCCAAAATAGCATAGGTAATTATTTAGGCCCCTACATTAGGGTTTGGGGCTTGGGTTTGGGGTTTAGGATTTGGGTTTAGGGTTGGGGGTTTAGGGTTTGGGATGGAGGGTTCAGGGTTTGAGGTTTGGGGCTTAGGGCTTGGGGTTTAGGGGCCTCCTGCACGTTCTGAAAAAGTGTCCTTTTTGGGGGACTCCTTCAGCTCTTCCCTTCACGGCTCATGTAAGGGGGTCCTTTAAGGGTTCCTTTAACGGTTCCTTGAAGGCCCTCTTTAAGGGCTCCGTTGAGGATTCTAGGAATATGTAGAAGAGTGTCCTGCAATTTCAAGCTAGAACCGGTGGAGAGCAGGGTTTTATGGGAGGTTGATGGGGCATTATAGTGTTTCACGTGGTCTTAGAAGGATCTGAGATACTGGAAGGGTTCTACAAGCATTTCTAAGGGCTTTACGGGATGCTATAAGGTTCTACAGGTTTTTCGGTTTTGCGGGATTGCTTGGTGTGTGTTTGTGTGTTTGTGTTTTTGTTCGGGTGTTTGATTATGCGCCTATTTCTTTTCTAAAGGGGTCGATAATGCCTCGAAAAGCTATGGCGCGAGAATTCCCCGAACAGAAACCTACATAACCCTCATCAACCCTTGACCCGTACTAAAGCAACCCGTACAGGAACCCTGAAAGAATCCACGTAAGACCTCGAGATGAGGGGCTCGTCAGGTCACAGGGGAGCCCCGACATTCGCGGCCATCATCCATCTTTACATTCTGTTCCTCTAGAGCTCCCAGCAAACGTGGATGTCTCTCTCTCTCTCTCTCTCTCGCTATGTATATATATATATATATGATGTGCTTACCTGCGCATGCACACGTTTACTCTGTATATACTAATACCTACATAAACGTCAGTACCTATATTAGATATTTGCATGAGTCTGATACGGTTTGGCATGACTGTTTCAATTGATCGCCTTGGTCACGAAGTATGCCTAAAACTTTAGCAGTGATTGATGTTGAGTGAAACCGTAAATTCACACCTAGATCCGGGAAAAAGCCATGCCCAAACCCGGCCAAACCCCAAACTTCCAAAACCCAAACCCCAGGATCCGTAATTATTTCGGCTCCTATACTAACCCTAAACCCCAAACAAAACATAATAGAATAGGGTTTTGTGGTATATTAGACTATGACTACAGCAAGGAATTCCCACAATAGTATTGGTAATTCTTTCGGCCCCTATATTAACCCTAAACCCCAAAAACCCATATAATGTTGGAGCCTTAGTAATTAATATAGGGTTTTGGGCTCCTTTATGGTATGATTATCACAGGAAAATCCTCAAGAATAATGTTGGTGATTGCTGCGGCTTCTATATTAAACCCCCAAGCCCTCGATCCTTTCGCATCTGCGCAAGCTGCGACCCGAAGTTGTGAAGCTGCTCCACCTTCGTTTTGAAGTAGGGTAGGTAGGTTTTAGCTGATATACGATAATACACGATCATCTTTTACGATCTACTAGCATACTAGAATATACTAGAATGTGTTAGGGTATACTCGAATATACTAGAAGAAAGAACAGACTAGAAAAACTAGAGTAACTAGAATCTAGTGCTATGCTATGCTATGTTATCCTATGCTATACTGTATACTATGGCTGCTCTTGGCGTTCTGACGGGCTTAAGAAGGGGGCAACAAAGGGTTATGAGACTCAAGAAAGAGTCTACAAGGGGGTTTTGGCACACTTAAACCCCAAAACCAAAACCCAAACCCTGAGCCCTAAGCAATAAGCCCTGAACCCTAAACCCTAGAGCCTAAGCCCTAAACCCAAAACCCTAAAACCTAAACCCTAAACCCTAAAACCTAAACCCAAAATCCCTAAACCCTAAACCCACAATCCCTAAACCCTAAACCCAAAATTCCTAAACCCGAAACCCTAAACCCTAAAGCCTAAACTCTAAAGCCCGACATCCTGTAGCACTGCCCCCGAACCCGAAGCCTTCGGCACAAAACCCGACAACGGAAACCCTACGGTTTAGGTACCCAACCCCAACATGGCGTCCAGCCTAACCTAGCAGCAAACTGGAAGCCCGCGGCACACTGCCTCCAGTCCACACAACCCTTCTTTGCAGTAGGTTCCATGTAACTTGGATCACTTTGCACCATGCCCCGTGTGCCGTGCGCATCCGCATGAGCACAGCCTGTGTTCGCTGCGCCACATGCAACGCACTGCCCAACTCGCGACATCACTGTTGCTGTGTCTGCGGTCTGTGCAAAATGTTACTGGCCGGAACACCTGTGCAGAACCGACACGGGAAGGTTTGACCAGAGTCTCTATTTTGCAATTTCCGTGCGACGACCGTCGACCGTCGAGCCTAACCGCGTCATTAAAACATGCTCGCATGTGGCGAATTTGTCGCCAGAGGCTACATGTCTGCCTGCCTTCTGACGTTCAGGGTTTTAGGATTAGGGGTTCAGGGTTTTAGGATTTGGGGTGGTTTAGGGGTTCAGGGTATGAGGATTTGGGGTTTAGGGGTTTAGGGGTTTAGGGGTTTAGGGGTGTAGGGTTGGGTTTAGGGGTTCAGGGTTTTAGGATTTGGGGTTTAGGGGTTTAGGTTTTAGGCGTTTAGGGGTTGGGTTTAGAGGTTCAGGGGTTTAGGATTTGGGGTTTAGGGGTTTAGGGGTTTAGGCGTTGGGTTTAGGGATTTAGGGTTTAGGATTTGGGGTTTAGGGATTTAAAGTTTAGGGCCGTTTAGGGTTTAAGGCTTAGGCCCGAAACACTGAATCCTAAACGGCCCGCCCTGCACCGTAGAAGCGAGGAACCCCCCGAAATCCAAACCCAGTGAGACCACTAAAACCCAGAGACTCCAAAATCCCTGAGTTAAAGGATGTATACCCCAAATCAAAATGGAAACCTCAACAAGATTTAAAGTACATTCGTTAATTGAGGGGTATTGGAGTCTCTGGGAACTGGAAAATCTGGTGGTTCTCTAATTGGATCCAGAAAGGGACCCTAATATAGATAACTACCCTACATCCCCTCATAGAAGAGCTTAGGATTGTGGGTTTAGGGGAACCATTAAAGGAACCCCAAACCCTACACCGGAAACACGAAGTTGAATCCCTGTCAGGAACCCTTAAACCCCTAACACGACCCCAAGCCAATTTTCCTAACCCCTAACCGATATGAATCCTGAATTAGCCATAAAAAGGAATATACCATCCTCCCCATAGCTGAGGATCCTTCAAGCAATGCAGGATTTGTATCATCAATAGTAACACGACCCCGAGCCACGGTTTCTGTCGGTGCCTTCTTGTCGTGCGCAGGATTCCACAGCGACAAGTCGGGCCCTTGTGGGTCGGTCACCTGAAAGATTTGCCGTAGGGTTCTTTAGGGTTTAGGGTTTAGGGCTTAGGCTTTGGGTTTGGGTTTAAGGTTTGGGGTTTAGGGTTTAGGGGTAGGGTTGTCTCAGAGGTGCTTGAGGCCTGTGCAGGCTTTCATAGGGCTGTCTGGGCTTTCATAGGGTTTATAAGCCAGTTTATATAGAATGACATAGTACTACATGGCTTTGTAGAGCTGCCGGTCAGGCTTTCCCTTAAGGATTCCGCTAATCGCTTCAAACAGATTGCAAACGTCATTTAATTGGTCCTTTACCGCTTCCTCGGTATGGGTGGTTTCTCCTTGGTGGTCTAGAGCTTACCAGGCTTGTAAAGCTTACAGGTTTTACGGAGTAAGGCTTGGGGGATGGAGGGTGTCGTAGGTAGGGTTTAGGGTTTAGGGTTCAGGGTTTAGGGTTTAGGGTTTAGGGTTTAGGGTTTAGGGTTTAGGGTTTAGGGTTTAGGGTTTAGGGTTTAGTGTCGTAGGTAGGGAGATAGCTGTTTAGACCAAGTGCGGAGGCAGATTGACAAGTGTGTCGGCCGTTGGCTGTCGCAAGCGCTTGCAGAATCTTCAGATATAAAACTTGTTGCGGGGTTCTGAGATTCTGCCAAGACCCACCAAGTCTGTATCCTGAACCCCAAACCCTAAACCCCTGAACACTAACCCCCCAAACCCTGAAACCTAAACTCTAAACCAACCCTGAACCCTGAATCCTTGCGCCCAAAGCATAAATGCCCTAAGCCCTAACCCCCAAACCCTAAACGCGTCTGTGGCAGTAAGGGTGTGCTAACGGAAGCCTCCGTAAGCCGGCATGAACCTGTAAAGCTGGACGAACTCATTGGGTTTAGGGTTTGAGGTTTGAGGTTTTGGGTTTGGGGCTTTTGGACCCTAAACCCTAAACCCCCTTGGGGTTAGGTTTGGGGCTCGCGACTTTGGGTGTTAAGGGCCCAGGCCCCAAAACCCTAAACCCCAAACCCTAAACCCTAAACCCTAAACCCTAAACCCTAAACCCTAACCCTAAACCTAGACTGAAAGCCTCGAATTGAAGCATCCGAAAAGGAAGGTGCCACAGTGGAGACCCTAAGAACAGGGCCGCGGTAAGAAAGACCTTTCTAAAACCGAACACAGCAATGTGAAGCCCTAAACAGTTCGTCTAAGTTAAGCTTTTCCAGCAAAGCAACAAACTCCAACGCACCTTGAGAGGCTTTAGGGTTGCCGTGTCCAAACTGTGGCGAAGACAATGCCATAGGGCCCCAAGAAAGCACATAAGCAAAAATTAGGATAACGATATTCCCTCTCAACACCCCCCTTGTAATGAAGCCCAATAAGGTAGCGATATCTCTATAAAAGCTTATGCACATGTCCTTTTTTGGGTCCCTAATGCCAGGTCTACCAAGCGTCGCTTTGGGGACCTTTGGGGATGGGCGGGTCATACAGTACTGTCCATGGACGAAATCCTGCAACACTTTAAATGGTGATGAAGTATCTTAACCAACGGAAATTGCGACATATTCTTTGCCTCTAGACGATCCATCAGCAGTATCCTTGCCGAAATCTTTCTATTTGAACTCTCACCAGTACAACGTACTAAATAGATACTGGTCCTGGTAGCAGCTGATGAAGTACAAACCCTAAACCCTAAACCCTAAACCCCAAAACCCCGAAACCCCTGAAACCCTGAACCCCTAAACCCCTAAAACCCTAAACCCCTAAACCCCTAAACCCCTAGACCCCTAACCCTAAACCCCTAAACCCCGAAACTCCGAAACCCCTGAAACCCTGAACCCCTAAGCCCGAAACCCTAAANNCCCTAAACCCTAAACCCCACCTCGTTATGGCCATTGTGCACGGACCAGCCCGCATCGGAGTCGAGCAAACCCACAGGCTCCTCGTGGTGGGAGAAGGGTCCTGCAGGGCGCCCAAAGAGACGGCTTAGGGTTTAGGGTTTA
>CAJNDV010016446.1:45083-69270 GCA_905221635.1 Symbiodinium sp. CCMP2456 | reverse complement strand
TAGTCCTTGGAGGGTTGGCAGGTCTGAAGCTTCTTGAGGTTACGATGATTTCGGCTGGTTTCAGGAGTTCACGGTGTCGGTGCGTTTAGGGTTTAGGGCTTTAGGGGTTTAGGGTTTTAGGGTTTGGGGCTCTAGGGCTTTAGGGTTTAGGGTTTGGGGCTCTAGGGTTTAGGGTTTAGGGCTCTAGGGCTGTAGGGTTTTAGGGTTTGGGGTTTTAGGGCTTTACTGTAGGGTTTTAGGATTTAGGGTTTTAGGGTTTTAGGGTTTAGGGTTTGAGGGCTTTAGGGTTTTAGGGTTTACGGTTTAGGGTTTAGGGTGCTGATCATGGACAGAACCTCTTGGATCCAAAACATGGAACACCAAAAGGGTATCTTACCACTAAGTATCTAACTTCAGGTGGGGGGTTCAGTTTTCTGTAGATCCTTGAAAATGGTCTGGGCCTACGCAATTTCAGGATTGGCGGTCTAGTTTTTTTCGTGCTGGGGTCTGGGGAATTTGGGTTCAGGGTTACGGGTGAGGGTTTTTGGGGGTTTCGTGGTGGGGTTCTGGGTAGCGGTTCCCGACAAGCACTGGCCGACACGAATTCTGGCCACTGGTGCTGTGAACAGGTGCTTCACGCAAGGATCCAAAAAGTTCGAACTCCGCATCCCGGGGATGGATGATGTGAGTACTTCAACGACTACCATGGGCTGCACCTTTCCTCTGAACAGATCTTGGATCCTTCGTTTGAAATGGGAAAGAGCACGAGTGCAAGGGTGCAAACTCGAATCAATGCCTGATTAGACCGTGTGGCAGCTGCTGCAGCGTGTAGCACTTGCAATTGGTTGCGACTGTGCAAGGCCCAAGCGGAAGGTTAGGGCTACAGACCCTAAACCGTACTGTAAACCTTAAAACCCTAAATCCTAAAAACCCTACAATTCTTAAACCTTGTAAATCCTACAATTCCTAAACCTTATAAATCCTCAAATTCCTGAACCCCAGAGACCCTAAACCCTAAACCTTAAAACAGAGCCCAAAAGCGTTGTAGGGAGGAGTTCCGTGGGCACAGCCGTCTTGCGGCCGACCTCAACTGCCAGACCCTAAAGGTTTAGGGTTTAGGCTTTAGGCTTTAGGGGTTTAGGCTTTAGGGTTTAGGGGTTAGGGGTTTAGGGTTTAGGCTTAATAGGGCTTAGGGCTTATAGGGCTTATAGGGCTTATAGGGTTTATAGGGTTTATAGGGTTTAAGGTCAAGGTTTTTTTCCCTCTCGCATGGCAGAGAACAAAGCTCACAGGCGAGGTTAGCACAGGAGGTTCATCAAGCTTGCATCCAATTGAGAATCTTCCGTAAGGTCAAGGTTGCTCAGGATTTCGGGTTCGCCGAAGTTTGAGGGGTTTAGGGTTGAGGGTTAAGGAATCCTAAACCCTAACGCCCAAAAGCCCTTTAAAACGTTTTGAGGGTTAAGGAATTCGGGTGTGGGCCTAGACCCTCGATCTACCCTCTATTAGCCCCTAATGAGTCGTTATTTGGGACCTGATACCCCAAGTTGAGGGTACAAGGAGGGGTTCTGTGGGTTGACTGCCATGCAGGTGGAGGGATTTAAAGCTTTGTGCCTGAGGCCTAAACCCGAAAAACCGCTCCCCACCAA
This sequence comes from Symbiodinium sp. CCMP2456, assembly GCA_905221635.1. NCBI lineage: Eukaryota > Dinophyceae > Suessiales > Symbiodiniaceae > Symbiodinium > Symbiodinium sp. CCMP2456. Next base: position 67,645 of record CAJNDV010016446.1, on the reverse strand, counting down.
ATCCTGGACCAGAATACTCAAGGTCGCGTTAGGGTTTGGGGTTTAGGGTTTAAAGTTCAGGGTTGAGTGTTTAGGGTTTCGATTTAGGGTTCAGGGTTTACGGTTCAGGGTTTGACCAACCAAACTCTAAGACCCGGAATTCCTACAACGTTCTGATTCCCTTTAAATCCTCACACGCTAAAGCCCTAGACTCGAAACTCTAGTGCAAAACCTTAATCCTTAAACCCTGAATCGACATCCTTGTAGCTTTCAGAAACGCACACACCCTCAGTCTCATTTTAGAGACCCAGGCGCTAATGTAAACTCGCATTACCCATAGGCCCCGTAGTAGTGCCTTTTTGGGATTACCTTATAGGATTCTATATATGAACCCCAAAAAGGGACTACTTTAGGGCCTATGGGTATAGACGTTTAACCACGAATCCTAGTCCCAAAATCCCGCGCCCGAGAAAGCAATGCGGCGGAGAACTAGGGTCATAGACACCTCCTAAACTTTGGTCCTAAACACCTTAACTTAACCTTGACCATAATAAACCCTAAACCCTAAACCCGACTTACACCCAGTCAGGCTTCTGATATAGTAGAAACCAGAAAGTTGGGACATGATCATCCTGATGCCCTTTTAAGGTAACTTAAAATAAAAAGGTTAAACTTTCAGATTGCTGCTAAACTATAAGAACCCAAAGCGTTTAAAGGTTGGGTATTGGACCCGTGTTCCTACTTTCTGGGATTCGCTGTAAGCCTGGGAACTTTATAAGCCTTGCAAGCATTCTAACCCTAAACCCTTAACCCTGAACCCTAAACCCTATAAGCCCTAAACCCTATAAAACCCTAAACCCTATACGCCCCAAGCCACACTTCAGCCTTTGAGCAGCAACAACATGCCAGCGGTCTGCGTCTGTCTTTAGACCAGGGCTGCAGGTTGCGAGGTTTAGGCTTTAGGGTTTAGCTTTAGGGTTTAGGGCCTAGGTTTGGGGCTTAGGGTTTAGGCTTTAGGGTTTAGGTTTAGGGTTTAGGGTTTAGGCTTTAGGGTTTAGGGCCTAGGGTTAAGGGTCTAGGGTTTAGTGGTTTAGGGTTTAGGGTTTTAGGGATTAGGGTTTAGGGTTGATGGTTTGGGTAGGATTTGAATGAAAGTGCCTGGCAAACTCACGACCCTGGCTGAAAACAGCGAAGAAGATTATTGCGTTGTGCAAAATAACAGCTTGGGCCCTCTTGGTTCCCCAGCTTCCCCTGAATTACTTCACTAAGGGTGCCTTTTTCCCGCATATTCAGTTCAGGCAAGGAGACCTCCCCAACAAATCCTGAGTATCAGGGTAGTACTAAAGTTACTAAACCCTAAACCGTAAACCTGGAGAGCTGGCCAAGCTGGCAACTTGCGTTCTTAAAACAAGCGATTTGGCTGCGGACCGGAGTAGTCCTGATAGATTTAACTGTGTGGTTTAGGGTTTAGGTGGGTCATACTGATTCTATTGGGTTTTGGTGGCAAACAAGTACCACGACAAGCTCAGTAGACTGAACTTATAGCAACCTGAAGCACTAGTATCACGAAGTAGTCCGGCTTGTATGTGACCCCACAAACCAGCAAACTCAGCGTCAGGCGGTTTAGGGTTTAGGGAACCCAATATCCAATAAATTCACCCAACATCCGGACCCAACATCACACCTTTCTAAAGGGGCTTTCATATGTGTTTTCACATCAAGACACCCGACCACAATGAGGTGTAGGTTCCAAGAAAGATCTGCCCCTAGACCCGAATTCTCAAACCCCAGTTCGTCTCGATAGAATCGGGCTCACTCCGGTCCAAAGAACAATCTGGAATCTCAAAGGGCCTTCGGTGTTATCGGGGGGTACTTTCCCGAATCAGAATGATGATTCCTAATCTAGAAAACCTGCAGCCTACTATACCGGGTTCAGGGTCTGGGGCTTAGGGCTTCTATTGTCTACTACGTGGGTATGTGGGGCCCTTTGGGATTCATACCGAGCGCAGAGAAGGTATCCATCATCTGCATCTCTGCATTCGAGCGAGACAGAGGATCATTTAGAACCCCTAAACCACTCGAGCGAGACAGAGGATCATTTCGAACCCCTAAGCCCTAAACCCTAATCCCCAAACCCTAATCCCTAACCTAAACCCTAAAACCCAAAACCCTAAAAAATGCCCTGAACCCTAAACGTCAGGATTTGGGGCCAAGGGCTGTGGGTCTTGGCCTTTAAGGGTTCAGGGCCTACCATGCGGGCCTTAATAATTAGAATAATTAAGGCTTTGGGGTACATGCTACTATAACAATGAATATAAGAAAGAACCCCCAGAATGGTGTAGGTAACTATTAAGGCCCCTACATTAAACCCTCAACCCCAAACCCCTAAACCCCAGGCCACTCCTGTCTGGTGCTTAGTAGGGAATGAGGGAATGGATCCCTATGATAGTCACTGAAGGTCCCTGTGTAGTAGTCCCTATAACCCCATTCCCCCATTCCAAACCCTAAACCCTAAACTCACAAGTGCCAAGTGTCACGGATCGGGAATTGTGCGAGCGCCTGCTTCAAGGGGCTTTGGGCGGACGTTGCGATGTCGGTGGATGCAGCCTGGCCGGGGTTTAGGGTTTAGGGTTTAGGGCCTAAAAATCCGAAGCACTAACAACCACCCAAAACCCTAAGACACGCAACAAGAAACCCTAAACACCACTAAACAACCCAACAAAAATCCAAATCCTAAACACCGCTATTTAAACCGAAAAACCAAAAAACTCTCAAGCCTCACCGGACGTTGCTTCGGCCCGCATTGCTTCAAAGACCTCCCAGAGATGCGCCGGCAATTGAGATGTGAAGTGCCTCATAACGTTCGACCTTTGGGTTCAGGGTTTTAGACGGTCAGGAGTTTGGGGGTTCATGGTTTAGGGTTTAGGGCTTTAGGGCTTTAGGGTTTTAGGGTTTAGGGCTTTAGGGTTTAGAGTTTTAGGGTTTTAGGGTTTTTAGGGTTTAGAGTTTTAGGGCTTTTAGGGTTTAGGGTTTAGGGTGAAGGGTTTACACTCTCACATCTCGGACATGCCAGGCGAGGATCCAGGATGAAGGGTTTAGGGTTTAAGGTTTAGGGGTTTACACTCTCACAACTCGGACAAGCCAGGCGAGGATCCATAGGTGCATAAGTCGGCGTGACACTGTAAGCTGCCCATGCATAGGGTTTAGGGGTACAGAACATAAATACTACACACTCTAGAATCTAAGACATTCTCAGGTGGGGAGTTACCATTATAGGAGATTTATAGAAGCCCTATATACCCTAAACTCCCTCCCTAAACCCTGAACCCCTAAACCCTAAACCCTAAACTCCTAAACCTTAACACTCCCCACCTGTAGTTTCCTTTAACTAGAATCCGAGGCACAATGTGAATCCCGAAAAAGATCTCCGCAGGAGCTGCGCATTTCGGTCGGAGAGCCTCGGTCCCCCATTGAGCCCTAAGCCCTAGAGCCCTTTTAGGGTTTAGGGTTTAGGGGTTTAGGGGTTTAGGTTTAGGGTTTAGGGTTTAGCGGTTCAGGGGTTTAGGGCTTATTTGCTTAAGCCCCCAAACAAAAATTCAGAACAAAAAAGGGGGTACTATTCTAGGTTCCCCAGTAGACCCTTAGAAATAAGGGTGCCCTTTTTCCTACTGTTCGGTTTTAAGAAGGGAACCCGAACAGTAAAAGGGTTTAGGGTTTAGGGGGTTTAGGGTTTACGGCCTACTGGGAAACCTCGTATGCGAGACCAAAGGAGCTTGTTCGCAGGAGGATGAGCCATGAGTTCCCCCTCAATAGCTCCGAGCATTTCTGAGGGCTGCACAGATGAGATATCTCTTTTTGGGGGTTAGGGTTTGGGGCCTAGGGTTCAGGTTTTTGGGCCTAGGGTTTAGGGTCTTGGGGTTTAGGGATCGAATTAAAAATCTTGCGACTTAGCTTCTGTTCTGGGTCCCCTCTTTCCTGAAAGCCCCGCCTGCTGCCCTTCCCGTGAGCCTCCGACTCTCCGCGCGGTCTGCGAAAACCTCGAGCAGTAGCCTCAAGCCTTTCTTGCCAGATCGGCTCTTAGGGGCTTAGGGTTTCGGGTTGGGGTTTAGGGTTGAGGGTCGGGATTTAAGGTTTAGGGTTTAGGGTTCAGGGTGATGTTTCGCCTCGGTAGTTAGAACAGGGTTTAGGAGTATACTATACTATCTAAAACCATAATGAGGAACCCTAAGACAAGGAATGGTAGATCATAGTAGGATTATTGATAACTCGCTCTTTCAATATCCCTAATTTAGGAACTTACTTTAAACCAAATTATGTATCGCCAATATGATTTAAGGCATATTCCTTGATTGAGGGATTCTTGAACTTCTTGTACTTGTCCGGTCTACTGGGGCTAAAGGTTATATAGGGGTTGACAGTACCGACAAAAAGGTTAAATGTGACTTACCTTAGTTTTCAGACTGTATATTATGGATATAGACGACAGCCCAAAAAGGTTGCAGGTTACTGACTCTACTACTAATGAGTGCGAAGAAGCGATCCCCCATGTCAGAGGGAAGTTTGCGCCTTAGTGACTTGTCCAGTTTGCGACAGGGCCGATGCTGTTCCTTGACTGGCTTCTGACATCCAAGCAGCAGCTAAACTTCTCGCCAAAATGAAAGACAAAATCGAGCAACCACAAAACTTCAAGCCCTAACAGCCACACAGAAACAAAGCCAAGTTTCCATATGGCAGAAGCCACAGGACTCCACATGGCACGAGTTGTTCTTGGCGAAATAGACGCATGGTCGGGCGCATAGCTCGGGGTGACCCACACTGCCTGGGTTGACCATGGCTCTGGCCAGTTTGCGAAACGGACCGGAACCTGCGGAAGAAAATGAGCCACTGCGGTGCCAGGCGCTGAATCGCTAGCTTGGAAAAAAAACTTTGGACGCCTCTCACTCTCTCCTCATTCCACCCCCATGTCAAGCCCCATGCCATCAATGCTGGCAAGCCAAACTTTCCCAGTATGCCTCAGCAGCCGCGTGCCAGGCATCAGCTCTGGAGGCGTCTACCCGAGGCTCCTGCACACGAACAATCATAGTCTATCATGGTCTAGCAATGTCTAGCACATGCACTTCCCAAGCCGTTCACATTCAAGCGCAGCGGCGCGAACTGCCGTGTGAAAGTGTAGCGTCGTCACTCTCTTTTAGGTGCCGTCCCTGCACCTCATCACACCACAGCCAGTCACCCTACACGCCGGCACCGAAATCTGTTACCCCGAAAATTGCAAGTGCTAGAAGGCTCCCTCTCCTCCGGCATCGCCATCGGCATGTGTCTTTGGCCCTGCTCCTGCAATGCGTGAATTCAGCATTCTCTGAGGTGGCAGGCAGCCTTCGCTTGAATGTCGACACTGCAAGCCCCGCCGGTACTGGGGCCGACAGCCTGAACCCTGTCTGTGTTTTTCCGTGAGAAATCCTTATGAAAGCATCCTTTGTTCATCCTTGAGAATGTGACTTCACATAGCAGCCACCACTGGCCATCAACACACTGGGGCCATGAGAAGCGATTTGGCGACCACTGGTACATCACACGACCCCAAATTGCACAGTGCTTAAGGGCACACAACCTCGAAGCCCCAATTCCTCAACCTGACGCATGCATTCGTGAAAACATGCCGCCTCGTCATGATAAAGTCACACACACACACACACAGACAGAGGTACTATACTTAACCGTACCCCTACTTAGACGTGTTTCGTGAGATCATGCGCCCTCCTGGCCCGCGGGCGGCCGACCCTGGGCTGCTGCCAGGGCCTGGAGTTCCGCTGGGCTCCTGGGATGTCCAAGCTCTGAGTGGAGAGACATGGCAAGGCCGGCGAGCCTTGCAACAACAGACTATAGCGTCGCGAGCAACACGTGTGATGCGCCAAGAAGGGCGCACAATCTGAATCCAAGCGATGACCCCCTGCTCCTGAAGTTGCTAGGGGCCAACTGCCTGCCGGCCATGCTGGGCCTTCGACTCTCATACAGGCTTCTGCTCATCTGCACTCTGGGCTGACTCGCTGAATCTACTGAAGACTACTCAGCGAGGTCATGCTGCGACATCCACGAACCGAAACTGCCTCTCCCGAAACGTAGAATGCACAAAAACCATCACCCGCTTTGCAGGACCCGTCTGAATCCCCACGACAGAACCCACGGGCTGAATCATGGCCTTGTCCCTTTTTGGCGTGCAACGCTTGGCCTCGCCAAAGGACGGCCAGGGGATGCCTTGCCGTGCGAGGGAACTGCACTGGCCGTTCAAGTGGTGTAGGTATGTTCATCAAGCGTTGCTCTTGTCGGCTCGTGCGCTGCGCCGTGCTGATCTTCTCCATAGTCTTTGCATATTGTGTCATGTTGAGCAAACATGGAGACTGCATCTTGGAGATCAAGTCGAGAACATGACTGCCGTCTATCTAGAGCTCATCTCCATGCTTCGGCACCGATGTCACAGTATGGCTGTCTGATTGCACTCGACGGAACAGCAGAATCTCCGCGAAACCCTAGTTATGCATGGTTATGCGAAGTATTCCGGATGGCACCTGCAGTTGTTGCGGCGGCAAGAAGGCCGTTTGCTCTCCAGCAAAAGTTGCAGCACCCTTCCCTGGCCACTTGCCGGAGGCCTGGCACGAAGCAAAACGGTCACTCTTGCGACTTTTCTCGTGTCTGAAGCCATACAGGCTCCAAATCGTTTGGCACCCACTCTCACTCCAAAGACCCAGTCATGAGAAGCCTTGCCCTTGCCCTTGCCCATCTGCTCGGCGGAACCTGATTGAAGCCCATGCCGCAGCACTTCTCTATGCATGTCCCAGCTCAAGGCAGGAGCCCAGCTTCCTTCGATGTCTTCATGTAGCCAACACGAACTTTGTCGAACTTCGAAAGCTAAGAACATCCCGAGCTCAGGCTTTGGCCTTCGGCAGTGAAGAGACAGGCAGCTGCAAACTCCAAAAACCAAAACTGCGCCCATCTTAGATTCATCCCACTAGATCGAAGCGCCAGGTGGCCACGGATCAGGTCTTGAAGGTCTGCTTCAACCTGCGACTGACGTCTGTGGTCAAGCTCTCTGGTCACTTCGGAGCTCATCTGCGACATGTGCTATATCCATGAGGTTCATGCCACTAGGCATTGCGCACGCAGGGTGCATACGCAAACGAAGAAGAATCCGCCCTGCCTAGCGCTTGATCAGAATCTCCACCCCTTCTCCCCTCAACCCTCAACCTATGTTTTCTTGACCCGCGGAAGCTTCCCGCGAAACTGGTCCTCATCAAACTCCACTCTTTGAAAGACCCCCCCCCCCCCTCCGTCGAGCGCAGTCTGAACCGTTCGGCAACAAGAGATCCGGAGAGCCGCCTTTTGCTGTGCCTCCCAGACTTTTCGCAGGCGCTCCGCCTGATGAGAAGAGATTTTCGGTGGGGCAACCGCCGCAGGTAATTCCAGACTGCAGGATATGGTTGGTATAATTTCCCCAAATCGCAATAAACTTTACTATATTGTGAAAACAATTGCCGAAAATCATGTTAAATTAGCGTAGCATAATATAACTTGAAATAACACGAGATAGCAAGGGGTAAGAAAGTGATGACATAACAGAAAAAGACTTAAAAATAAAACAACAATGTGTTATAATGCAATCAAATGCAATATAACCCACTATGGCAAATATAAGCTACTGAAGAACATATGACATAACATAACGGAAAATATATATATATATATATATTTCTTGCTATTTATTAATTTGCTTATTTTAATTGTAATTTGCATGCTCGTATAACTGTTCGCAAACATTTTTGCAGTCGTATTGAAGATTGATACATATTAATGTCAGTAGTATATTGGGGCTCCCAAAATCCCACGTGGCAGGTCATGTGCAACTTACATCACCTGCCATGTGGGATCTTCGGAGACTGCCACTGGCACAAACATTCATGTGGATGTTAGTCTTAAGTATTAATATTCATATCACTTTTGAAATTACTGTACTTGTACTGTAATACAATTGAAGTTTCAACAGAAACATATAATGCATATATATATATAGTGCTAATATGATATAACATAATCTATTACTCTTTGTATATATTTTGTCTAGTGATATTAATGAGCATATTCGCTAATTACAACTGACAATAGCACGAACAGTATCATGAACATTAATTCACTAAAAAGATCATCTACGGCACGACAAAAATACCTTATGGCATAACACAATATATCAAAAAAACTACGTATGGCTGACATGGCATAACATAACACAAACATACACAAACCAGTGGATTGGACAGTAAACACGCTCATGTAACCTGATGACACATATTAATTCTTACACCATCATACACCACACAATACTGTAAGGTCAGACAATGACATACAACATAACGTGCGCAAGGTTGCAAGATATATTGCACAGTACACACCAGTTCTACTCTGCTACGCTGGGCAGCGCTGGGTTAGGTTAGTTTAGACGTCAGTAGGTCAGATCTTATTTTCTTTAAATGTCGTAAAGTGTATGGTGAGATGTCACTTACTTTACACGAAGTACTATCAGATCGCATTATGATACACCGAGCTTGTTCCAGATCATGTTGTATAGTGCTGTAGTATGCTAGGACATTAGGCTGTAATAGCTTTTCTGCTTTAGTATAGAGAGAAATGTTCGACTCTACATCATTAAGGAATACAATATTGCGGACAGAACCTGGTATCACAACATACTTGACTGCATGATTAGATACTGCGATTTAATCTAATGGCGTCAGCCTAATGCAACATAGCAGACCACAATGCAGTAACATATAATAGGTTGCCTTAGTGTACTAAACTATAAAGTGCTGTGTGTTGCACCGGGTTTGTAGAAGCTGCTGAATATCCAAGTAACTTACTGCCGATGATACTTTTGTTTGCATCCGTACTGATTAAGTTTAGGACGGAACGATGGCTGTGCTCAACACCAGCCTTCCAAGAAAGCGCGTCGACGTACTTTCGTCACCCACTCTGTGGGAACAGAACTGAAGCTCAGAAAAAATGTTATGCCAAGAATACATGACATGAGTAAGCTCACCAATCTCACCAAGTAAAGCATCCAACACAACAACATCGCAAAGAATATTGACCATGCATCGCCCTGCAGAAAGACCCATGATAAAGTACCGGAGACCAGAAAGAAGCCCAGCATAGAAATACTGGAATCCCTCAGTTTCGTCCAACCAGACCAAGTAGTATTCATTCGGCAGATGTCCCGGGATGAGGAAAACAGAAGTGACCCACGGAACTTTCACAGTGAGGGCATCCCTCCATGACTCCCATGCACACGGACTATGTAGAGGAAAAGTAAGACAGTACCGATCCCAAACATGAGTAAGTCCCGCATTCCAACCATCACGGTCTGAAGCCCAACCACGAAGTTCAGCAAGAGTGGGCTTGTGGTCAAAAGCACAAAATCCAGCAACTGCAGCCATGGGTTGAAGCCAAGTAAAAGGTGTGTTCCAGGGTCCCGGACGGAGGTGAACAAAATGATACTACGGTGTATAATGATTCTATTATGTGATGTCTGCCTGCAAAACAGCCAAACTCCACAGTTCTGCTCAACAAGTCTAGCCGTAGCTGTCAACCTCGCCCTGCCATCGCCTGCGACTCCAACTCCGGTGCACCTCGTGAGGACAGCTGACACAGGACTCAGGACTCTCTAGATCTTGGTGCTTTCAGGATCGCTACCAGAAGCACGGGATGGTCCTACACTCCTACACAGTGTCTGAGCCCTTGCAGCCCACAAACTTTCAAGCTTCCCGAGGCGCTTGGCAGCTCGGGAACTTTTGGGATGCCCTGCCTTGGATCGCTGAGCAACTGAGGGACGGTGAGTTTCACTCGGTAACTCTGTATGCCGGCGCTTGACACTGGCGTTCTGTCTTGCTCGGATGCTACAACCCGACTCCATTATGTGTGGCATGCCTGCAGCAGCGCACCAATCTGTTCGTCGACGCCCTCTTCGGATTTAAACCATCCGAGCCGGGCGGCGCCAAAGCCGCCTGGATCTGCTCCGCTTGCTTTGCTAGCTTTTGCAGCCTCGTTTTGCAAGAGACTCAAAAGAGACTCTGAGACGTCCAAGGCTTCAGCATGGACTGGTCCAGCAAGCATGCCAGAAACTCCTCTGGCCGAAATGCCTCCTCACATGCCCGGACTACCTGCATGCAGTCCAACAGGGATGGCGATGTACGAATCTCCGCTCGCGCCTACAAGTCTTTATCAAAACCGAAGACTTACAAATGAAGGTGCCATCCAGCCGCTCTTCCGCCCGCTGCTCCTTTTCAGCCCGCCGCATTGCGGCCAGCTGTGACAGCTGCGCAGCTGCATCTGTGGAAAGGGCAGAACTTGGGCTCCGTGCGCTGGGCCCTACTCCCAAGTCCGTGAATCGACTCTGGAGCCTGCTGGAAGGCCTGCTTCTTCAACCGCAGCCCTGACCTGCATCAGGATTCAGAGCTCAGGTTGAAGGGGATCAGAGGTGCCGCGCATACTCAGTCTCCTGACCCAAGATCGAACCCAAAATCTGAATCAACTTTCTGCCGGTGCCACGCACCATCCTGAAAACCTAAGCATGCAACCTTCGGCTTCACGCCGAAGCTTAGTTCTACTGCATGGCACGACCTTGACCTCGTGTGCCTTTGGTCCAGCAAGCCTCATCAGAATGTCCGTCGTAAACGAGTGGCAAACTGGTCCGCCGCACTCCTTGCGGCATGGATGCACTATCAGTCTTCGGGAAGGGCTTCTGCTGAGGATGAAGTGTGTGGGTCTTCTCTGTGAAAAAATGAGAATTCCCTTCGAGCGACGCCCATCACTTACAGTACAATGAGGCTTGTTTCAGGAGGCCACGCTGAGGCATTTGGTGCTTCGATCTCTCGATGCCTCGTGGAACCCCGATCCGAGACCGCAACTCGAACTCCTTCATAGTTTCTTAAGCAAGGTCGGGTTACCTGACGAAGACCATCTGGAACATGTGTGTGCAGGGTTCCAGACGCTCGAAGAGTTCGAAGTGACGCAAGTGTACTTTCACGTCAACGTGTGAAGCCGCCACTCACGATGGAGACCACTGAAACTATATGAGTGCATGCTGTCGACGAGGCATCCTTACTGCCATCGTGTCCTGCTTCGGCAGCGCTGGATGGCCTAGGCTGAGATCTTTTCGCAAACGCAAAAGAGACAGAAAAAGAGAGAGAGAGAGAGGGGTGGGTGGGTGGGTGGGTGTTTGTGTTTGTGTTTGTGTTTGTGTTTGTGTATGTGTATGTGTATGTGTTTGTGTGTGTGTGTGCGTACAACCCTGTTACCAAGGGATAAGGCACTGAGGAATCTTGATCGTTTGGCAAAGCTCAGCAGGGGGTAGGAGTATGCATTGAGAGTCTAAAGCAAACGAAGACGCTCTCATACGCTCTCATTGCATAGTGATATAGAGAAGAGACGGCTTCTCCACGTACCTGCAAAGCAAATCGCAACCAGATGGCTCGATGCCTCTACACCTTGACAGTCAGGGAGATTCGCATCACCGAGACAGTAGACTTGATTTTGGTTCACTGATCCTTCCCCAAACACGGTATGCTGCATTTGCAATTGTTGGCATCGTGGGAGCAAATGTTGGGAACTGCCGAGTTGGGTCCCCTACGCAGTCTTACCTTTCCAAGTCTGTTACTGAGCCGGTCCCTCGTAATGCCCTCCGTTGCCGGTGTTTGCTGGGAAGTAGTCTGTTTACAGGTTGCGGGGGTAAGCATCCGCTGCATGTTGTGATGCAGACTTCTTCGCGGATTCGGCAGCCAGACATGCACTGACTTTCCAACTTCCTTTAGGTCCTAAGCTGTCTGAGGCTGCTGTCATCTCTGTCTAAACTCAGGCGGACATATGATTCTCGCTTTTGCAGGCGGCTTGATCTGCCAGCACTCTCAGCAGCCATGCTTGCCAAGGCTTCGGCCAGGCGCTCAAGCGCTTCATGGCGCGCACACGTACGCGGGCTTTGGGAAAAGACAGTGGCGTTTGCATCTTGCATCGTTTTTGCATCTTGCATCTTGTTTGTGTGCTTGCTTGCTTGATTTGTGTGTCTGTGTGTGTGTGTGCCTGTGTGTCTCGGTCGTGCGCAGGCACGAGCATGTGACCCCGCATTCAGCATCGTGTTCTGTGCGGAAACACACTGTGTATGTGGGGGCAATGCTTACTCTTAAGCGTCTGAACTTTGCCATGCCATGCGCAAAGTCTTTCGTCGACAAGACTCAGTCGACCGGCAGCAACGGCTTTTGCCAGCAGCTTCTCTCGTACTTCCTCAGCACGGCAAGGAAAAAGGACTGTCACCAGGACCTCACAAGGTTGCGGAGCGCACTCAGGGCCACAACAGCGCGAGCGGTTTCTGCCACAGCCTCGGAACCCTAAGGTTTGTTTACAAAGGCACATCAGAAGTGTGCCCATTTGGTAATTTCGCATTCCAGCTCCGTCTTCTCGAGATGGCAGGCTAGTTCAAGCTTGTCCATTGAATCCAAGTCAGTTCAGCATGTCGCTGGTCCAGCCAAGGCGTCATCCACATTCGTGGATCGAAGTGCCGCCTGCCCCGATCCAACAGTCATGACAGCAGGCTGGGTGGTCCATCGCGGTCTCTTTGCAGGCAGACCCTTGGTCATTACGTACATCAGGCATATGAATCCCTACGCTATGTCAAGCACTGCCTGTGTTCACCCTGATTCGCCACGGATGGGAGATTTTCGGCACTGAAGCCGCGAGTTTCAAGTGACTGAGAGGCTTTGCCCTCCGACCAACTGCCTCGCCCGAGCCATGGTCCGGATCCTGCATCGAGGCCGAACCAGCTCTGAGGAGCCAATGCGCTTTGGGGGCTTCCCAAAATAGGGACCCTAATATAGTACCCTAAATAGTAGGATCCCTATTTTAAGGACCCCAAAATAAGGTACCCCTCATTTTCTGAAACTCCCATTTGGGGGTGGGAATCATCAACGACGAAGCGGCATTGCCCTTGACATAGACCGAACCCTGCCGATTCGTAAACCCTACAACCAGAAAAAAACCCTGAAGCTCCAAGAACCCTAAACCCTGAAACCCCTGAACCCCTGTCACTTTGAAACTCAAAACCCAAAACCGAAAACCCGAAACCCACAACCCTAAACCGAAAACCCGAAAACCCAAAGAAATCCACCTCAGAGCTCCCGGCAGGCCTTCGTCACAGTGGGCGCCATGCATTCGTTGCGCTGGCTGACGAGTCCCAACGCCAGGCACCCTGAATGAGAGAGGCAGAGACTTGAGACTCAAAATGGTCTTGGGGTTCTGGATTTTGGGTTTAGGGTTTAGGGTTTAGGGTTTAGGGTCTTGGGGTTTAGGGTTTAGGGTCTTGGGGTTCTGGATTTTCGGTTTAGGGGCTTAGACCCTAAACCCTAAACCCTGATATTAGGGGGTTGAGGTTCCCTTTCAGGGTTGAAAAGATGGCTTCGTCAAGTTCCCAGGGGTTCCTTACCAAGGGTTCGATCAGGCCGCGCTTTTGTAAAGCACTCAACCCCGAGAAAAGAGAGGCAACTACAGCACACTCACCATCAAGATGGGTTGTCTTGGGACGTATTTAGGCCGGTTTCGGGCGTTCGTGGCTTCGGGTAGGGGATGTTTAGGTATTTGGGATCCACTGCTTGGGCTCGGGGTTTGGATGGGCTTGGGGTGATGTGATCATGGCGATGATGCTATGAGTCTATGTGGTCATGACAGAAGAACACGGAACCCTAAACCCGAACCCATAAACCCTAAACTCGCAACCAAGAATGCTAAACAATAAAACCATTTGCACCTCCTACCGTCTTTCCAACTGAAACCGAACTTGACTGCAGCGAGTTCCTAGGAAGAGCCCAGAACCAAAGAAATGTAGCAACCTGAACGGACCCATTGAGTTTAGGGTTTAGGGTTTAGGGTTTAGGGTAAGAACTTTGCAAGGCCGTGCAGGACACGATACCAGGGGCTATAATGATGATATAAAGGAAAAAGCCGATGAAAACATACCATTGTTACACTATACACGTAACCCCTGAAAGTTTGTTCGCAGGAATCTAGCGACTGACCTTCGTTCGAGTTCTGACTTGTGCAGAGCAAACCATCTGCTATCAACATGTACCTAGGGCAAGCAAGATATTCTATCAAAAAGCCCGAAACCTAAACCCTAAACTCTATACGGTAGGCAAAGTATTCTTTCAAAAGGCAGGGCGGCTGAACCCTGAACCCTGAACCCTAAACCCTAAACCCTAGACCCTAAACCATCAACCCTAAACCCTAAACCCTATCTGTTTGCTGAGGCGAAAAAAGTAGGTTATGGTGGGCTTTCTTGCTCTCTAGGCATACAGTCCGGGGACGGGCCTCTTGCATAAACGAACTCTGGTGAAACAGTTATGTTCCATGGTAATGGTAGGCTAAGGTACACAACAAAGCACTCTGCAACCCTAAACCCTAAACCCTAAACCCTAAAACCCTAAACTTACTAAGCCCCTAAACCCTGATCCCTAAAACCCTAAACCCTAAACTTACTAAACCCCTAAACCCTAAACCCTAATCCGATAACCTTCTTCATGGAAGACACCAGGACCAGAAAACCATACAGCTCAAGCCCTAGACCCTAGCTCTCGGGTTAGGGTTTAGGGGCTTATGGCGCTACTTAGGTCTCAAAAGCACTGCGAGACCTCGTATGACTTGAAGGCCTTATGGGGTGTCGAACGGAGGGTTTCGGGTTTGGGGCTTCAGGGGTTTCGGATTTACGGTTTAGGGTGTAGGGTTTCGAGTTTGGGGCTTAAGAGGTTTCGGGTTTTAGATTTAGGAGACAAACCGTAAATACACGAACTGCAAATCGTCTTACAGGAGTGCAAACCAGAATCACCCGAAACCCCCAATCCAAAAAACCCAAAACCCCTAAACCCCTAAACCCTAAACCCTTAAACCCTAAACCCTAAAACCCTAAAGCCCTAAACAGACAAAGCCCCCTCCATTTCACCCCGGCGCCTGCGACACAGTCGCCGTGAGTCACGAGGATGAAGCCGGCACCGCCCAGCTTCACCGCCTTCCAACGGGTGTTTTAGTTTAGGGTTTTAAGGTTTTAGGGTTTAGGGTTTTCGGGTTTGGGGTTTAGAGTTTTGGGGTTTTAGGGTTTAGGATTTTCGGGTTTTGGGTTTAGAGTTTTGGTGTTCAGGGTTCAGGGTTTAGGGTTCAGGGTTGAGGGTTTAGGGTTTCGGGCCAAACCCTGCACTACCCATAGCAATAAGGAATACACCGTAGTTCCCATAGTTTAGGGCCCTTACGGTAATGCAGAATTTAAATCATCAACAGTATAAGCGCTACCGTAGGGTTCCTTGTAAGGGTTAGTATCACGCTGACTTTAAGTTAAGGCCCCCTTCAAGACCCAGAAGTCGGATTATGTAGGATTCGCAGGTTTAGGATTCAGGGTTTATTATAGTGGCTTAGGGGTTCAGGGCTTTTTGGGTTTAGGCTTTAGGGTTTGGGGCTTCTTGTAGGTTGGGGGTATATGGGGAATAGGGTGGCCTCCCGGCGAGGGGTAGGGTTTAGGGTTGAGGGCTTCGTCGCCCTCAATGGCTAGTATAAGGGGCCTCAATAGTTAGAACAGGGTTGCTCTACAGATTTCTTAACACCCTTGTATATAGGAACCCCTACACAAATCCTGAACTAAACCCCGAACCTTAAACAATTATATAAACCCTAAACCCTAAACCCTAAACCCTAAACCCTAAACCCTAAACCCTTAAGCGACCCCTAGATATCGGAAGACCCGACCCCCCTTAAGGGAACCCTTATATCGAGCTAGTGGAAGATGTGAACTCTTACAGGAGCCATTCATAGCCCTTGAAGAACGGTTTAGGGTTTAGGGTTTAGGGTTTAGGGTTTAGGGTCCCAAAGCCATGGACCTGAAACCCCAAACTTGCGGAAGATCTTGTTCAAAAACCCCAATGCAACCCTTACCTGAACCCTTAACTATTGGAAGCATTGAGACGCTTGTAAAACGCTATAAACCAAGCAGAACTCCCCCTGCAACCCATGAAGGAACCTTTAAAGGAGGGTTCCTTAGAGGAACCCTTATACAAAGCCCTGAACCCCGAGCCTTGAAAGGAACCCTTTAAGGAAGCCTTACAGTGGAAGCCAGAAAGATGGAACATTAGTATCCTCATGCCCTGAAAGAACAAGGGATCCTAGCACGAATCCTTCTAAACCCATGTTCCAACTTTCTGAATTCGCTAAAACTGCCTTTAACAAACCCTAAACCCTGAACCCTNNCCCTAAACCCTAAACCGGCCTTTAACTCAGGGCTTTTGGAGTCTCTGCGTACCGGGCCTTCTCGCTGAGCGCCTCAACACGGCTGGCAAGCCGCACCTCACGTAGGGTTCAGGGTTTATAGGGTTTAAGGCTTACGGTGTTTATAGGGTTTTAGGGTTTAGGGTTTAGCGTTCAGGGTTTAGTGTTAAGGGTTCCTTGAGGGGTTCCTCTCAGGCTCCCTTCTGCAGGTGCAGCGCCTAGAGAAGCCCGAAGCCCAATGAGGAATAGTATATTGGGTTTGTTAAGGATTTATACAGATTTTTCGTGAGGTTTAGAAGGGTTCTTTTCAGGGTTGCTAATCAGGACTACAACAAGGGTTACCATCGGGTTAACCCTCATAAGGGCTACTATACAAGCTAGAACCGTTCAAGGTTCGAGGCCTTAGGCTACGCAGAGGGCCCAATAGCCCTCAAACCAAGCATGGTCGGGTTTGCATACGAAACCCTAAACCCTAAACCCTGAATGTATAGGGCTTAGGGATTAGGGTTTAGGGTTTGAGAGTAACAAAAGTTTAGGGTTTAGGGCTTGAGGGTAACGAAAGGTTTCATAAGACCCTTCCCCAGATTAGGCTAGGCGCCAGTTTCCTTCGCTGTATCAGTGTATCAAGGGCTCCGTACGGGCTCTGTAGGAGTTCAAGCGTCTAGGATCTTACACGGATAATGGTTCCTCGAAAGCACCAACCAGAAACCCTGAGCCCAGAAAACGACCATGCATGAACCTAAGGCCCTGAACCCGAAGCCCTAAACCCTACAACCTGAATCCGAAACCCGAAACCTTAAGCACGAAACTTCAACCCCACTATCCCCAAACCGCTTACAGAAGCCTTACAGGAACCCTAGAAGAAACCTGTAAAGGAGTCCTCCCAAACCCAAACCCGGATAAGACCCCGCTAAACACCTGTTAAAACCCTAGAGAACCCCTTATCACGCGTCTGAAACCATGAACTCTTGGGCTTTGGGTTTCGGCTTTAGGGTTTGGGTTTTGGGCTTAGGGTTTACGGTTTAGGGTTTAGGGTTTAGGGTTTAGGGTTTTGGGTTTAGAGTTTAGTTTAGGGTTTAGGGTTAGGGTTTAGGGTTTTGCCACAGAAGCTGGAAACCCACAGTGTCCAAAACTCCTTTCGAGCGGGTCGGCCTTGCCACTCTTTTCCGGCCACACCGGTGGATTGCCTTGAGGTTTAGGGTTTAGGGTTTAGGGTTTAGGGCTTAGGGCTTTGGCGCTTCTACACAGGTTCTGTCGGTCAAGGGGTCTTTACCGGCTTCTACAACCCTAAACCCTAAACTGGGTTCTAAAAGGGTTCTGGGAAGGTTTTTCAAACACCTATGCACAACGATTGGCTCCAAAGGGGTTCTGGGAAGGTTTTGTGAAGCAAAAACTCATAAACTACGATTCTTTCTAAAGAGGTTCTGGAGAGAGGTTCCAGGGCTTCCGGCTCGACCTGGGTTGCCTTGGAACGTCTAGGGGCTCAAGAGCTTAAGATCATCATCATAATCATAATTTCAGAATCACCTTCCTAACCATCATCACCATCATCCATGTCAGCAGCACCAGCAGAACCAGCGCACCAGCAGAAGCAGCAGCAGCGCCGGCACGATCTTCTCCGTTCCCTTGCCACTACACAAGATGTCATTGTGTGGGTGTTTTTCGGGATGAAGACGAGGCAGATGCCGCCACTTCCGGCTCTGCATCCACTGTTTCTGCTGCAGGTGGTGTCTTTGCTAGCTATGTTTCACTGTTGTTGCCGCTCCTGATATTTTGTGTGTGTTCTCGCTGGTGTTGCCGATGGGTTCTGGCGGCGACAGTTCATGTCGCTTTGCTATACTTTGAAGTTAACTCTCTCATCTTCGAAGGAACTAAGTAATTACCAAAAAAACCCTTTCCCTAGTGGCCCCAATATACGGATCGAATTGTTCATCCTTCTCTGGGTCTTCTTTAACAGAGACATGGGTAGTTCTCTAAATTAGGGTCCCGTTTTAGATTAAACGTGGTACGGCACCCTGAAAAAAAGGACCCTTAAAGGGATCCTAGTTCGGAGAACTACCCCCATCGTTAATCAGGAACAGGCAACCGACGAAGCCATCCTGTGTAAGCTTGCCATCGTCGCCCACACCTGCTATCCTGCAAGAAATTGCATGGAGTCTTCCTAACGGTTTAGGTTAGGGTTTGGGGTTTCTTGACCTTGTAGTTGTAGCCCCTACAGATTTATCCAATCACCCCGGCAACATATCTACTACTTATTGAAGCCTTAAACTTCTTAAACCCCTCTGGGAATCCCAGTCAAACTCTTATAAAACCCTTCTAGAAACCTGTTGCAGGACCAAAATGGAAATATTGGTCTGATTGTGAATGTCTGGCCCCTAAACCCTAAAATGCCAACCGCTCGAAGCTCCTCGAGCGCCACTTTCAAACACAGAGCTTAGTGTTTGGGAGGGGTTCAGGGTTCAGACTTTAGCTGGTTCCCTGTGGAGGCTATATTAAACATGATCATTCTTAATCCTTATATTGGGTGTCATTGTAACAAGAATGTAAAATTGTATCCAACAAGGACCCAGCTTAGGGTGTCAGGTTAGGAGGTTTAGGTTTTAAGGCTCAGGGCAGGTTGGGACTGAAAAACCAACCCTTCATGACTACATTGTTGGCAGAGGAATGGGCTTGGGAGGGTGGCCAGAGACCCGGTCCAAAAGGACCACTAACTCAACGAGCTCTTATTGCTTTAAGGTTTAGGGTTTAGAGTTTAGGGTTTAGGGCTTTTAGGGTTTAGGGTTTAGGGTTTAGGGTATATTGTCATAACCTTTCTGCTCAAACGCGTTCGCAGATTTCTAAACCTAAAAAACGCGAACCGAGATCCGTCTGTGACGGGGTTTGACGGGCCTTGTTGTCGAGCAAACGCTTTACTGCAGGCCTGAACCCTTAACCTCTAAACTGGGGCTGCTCCCTAGACCCTAAACCCCAAATCCGAATGCCCTAAACCCAAACCCCTAAACCCCAAACCCCAAATCGGAATCCCTGACACTTTCGAAGTTCCGGGACAGTCAGCGAGCCAAAAAGGAGCCGGGGACCCGAAATCGAATCCCGAAGAAAGCCTTTTTACCCAGCGAACTCCGAGACTCCATTAGGGGTTCCACAAGGTTTCCTTTGAGGATTCCTTTAAGGATTCCTTTAAGGATTCCTTTAAGGGTTCCTTTCAAGGGTTCCTTTAAGGGTTCCTCTAAAGGGTTCTACAAGGAGGCCTGTAAGGGAAAACCCCTTGATCAAGAAATGCACCTTAAATCTTATCGGGGCTCCTGCTTACCCTAAACCCTAAACCCTAAACCCTAAACCCTAAACCTTAAATTAAGGTTTATTCCGTAATGAAAGGGTCTCGGAGTCTCTGGGACGTACCTCAGGCCCATGGCTGTTTCGGGTTTATTGTGCCATCCGAGAAACCCTTTTCAACCCTTCCCCCTAAACCCCAAACCCCAAACCCCTAAACCCCTAAACCCCTAAACCCCTAAACCCCTAAACCCCTAAACCCCTAAACCCTAAACCCCAAACCCTAAAAAACCCCAAACGCTAAAAACCCTAAAAACCCTAAACCAAAACACGAAGGCTGCGCCTGATGTCGTTGGGGATGTACGCGGCGATCTCCTCCGCGGTCCGAAGAGGCGGCCCAGGCGGGTCCTGAGCTGCCGTTGGAAGTTTAGGGTTTAGGGTTTAGGGTTTCGGGTTGGGGGTTGTAGGTTTAGGGTTTAGGGTTTAGGGTTTAGGGTTTGGGGTTTGGGGTTTAGGGTTTCGGGTTTCGGGTTTTAGGTGTAGAGTTTCGGGTTTGAGGTGTAGGGTTTAGGGTTTAGGGTTTAGGGTTTAGGGTTTAGGGTTTTGGGTTTAGGTAGTCTTAGGGTTTAGGCGGGTTGCTTTAGGGTGTTAGGGTATAGGGTTTCAGGTATTAGATATTCTTTTCTTGAAGGGATCTGCAAGCGTTTCCACAAGGTTCCAAAGTTTGGGGTTCCATAAGGGATCTATACATCCCGTGAACCCTAAACCCTAAACCCTGTCTACAAAGGCTTCGATAACGGGTCCAAGGTTCGGGGTTCTATCAGGGATTTATGGGGGCTTCTATACCGGTCCAGGGCTCGGGGTTCTAAATTCTTTTGTGGTTGCTTTTTTTGAACTCCTTTTTCCGACCGCAAGACTACGTAGTCCCCAGACGAAAGGGCCATGGAGGCCCAGGAGATTTTTTCGGGTTTAGGGTTCAGTGTAGGACTCTGTACGGGTTCTATATACGAGGTCAAGGGTTCTTACAGGGTTCTTATGGGTTCTGCGATCTCGAGTGGTCTTCTTATGGAGGTCTAATTTCGGTCGGCTCTACATGGTGGCCACAGGTTCTCGGGTGTTGATGGGGTGTCTAAGTATAGGGACCCTAAACCCTAAACCCCGAAACCCTAAACCCTAAATATTATAGGGTTTGGGTAACGCTGAGCAGTTGTTTAGGGTATTTCGGGTTGCGGGATCCGTGAGGAAGAGCACAGGTAATGTAGGGGCCTAAGTAATTACTAACACTATTTTGGGGGGCTCCTTATTATATTTATACTATAATGGGTCCCAAAACCCTGTTCTATTTATTAAGGCCCCTATATTACGGTTACTGCCGTTGACACACAAACACGGAAATTAGCGAACTGCCCTCCACTCTCGACGGCAGCTCTTGCAGGTTGAACAGCCGTATCAGATAACGAATCGACTCTCAGGAAAAACGAAGCACTGGCCCCAAGTTCAGGGTTTACCCTGAACCCTAAACCCTAAACCCTAAACCCTAAACCCTAAACCGGGGGCCAGCGGCCAACAAGGATGCAAGCTATTCTGGGACAGCGCCATACGACCACTCGACCGACGAGCTCCGGCTGGTGTCGCAGCGCAGCCCGCGGCCCGATGCCAGCCCCTTGAAGGGTTTAGAGTTTAGGGTTTTAGGGTTTAGGGTTTAGGGTTTAGGGTTTAGGGCATCATGGGCTCCCCGGATAACACGCACCAGAACTCACCACCTCTTGCGTGGAGCTCGGTGGGATGGCTTTCCCTGGACGTCTCTGCGGGATGCTCATCTATCCTCGTGGCCAGCGTGTCTCCCGCGCGCAGCGGCTAAGCTGCAGGTAGGCCCAAACATGCTTCCTGGGCCGACGTGGCATCCTCATGCCATAGTGGCCATAGTGCCCCTGCAGGAGCAAGGTCATAGGGTTTGAGGAAAGGCCGACAAGGTTCCTGAAACCCCAGCCCCGGCCCCCAAACTTTTCCGGGACACCCAAAGTACACAGTAGTTCCGAAAGCTATGAACTCGACTCCCTACGAGACACAAGTGAAACAAGAGGGCCCCACACCCGGGAAGACGCTTAGGGATTTAGGCTCTGGGGGCCCTGCACCTTCAACGCCCAGAACTCAAGACACCAAACAGCCCACAATCCTCAACCAGTAAACCTGTACATAAATCTGGTTGGGGTTTGAGAATTCAGGGTTTGGGACTTCGGTCTGGGGGAGGTCTTCCAACCTATCATCGCTTTGCATAGACGGCCTATGCTCTCGAACTTATGAA
Organism: Symbiodinium sp. CCMP2456; assembly: GCA_905221635.1. Classification (NCBI taxonomy): domain Eukaryota; class Dinophyceae; order Suessiales; family Symbiodiniaceae; genus Symbiodinium; species Symbiodinium sp. CCMP2456. Next base: position 45,759 of record CAJNDV010016446.1, on the reverse strand, counting down.
GCAGAAGCAACATGATGTACAACCCCGCCTTCTGAGGAAGGCTTGTGGTGGGATCCCAAAATTGATGCAAAATTGATACGCTTGAAGAAAGGAGGCTGACTCAGCCAGTATCTACACTTAAAGTACCCTGTGTAAAAGGCCGTAAGTTATACACCCTCAGTAGGGGTCTACGCTGAACCCCATAGAACCCTTCTAAACCCTCTAAAAAATCTCAAACGAATCGCAAAAGGCGTTATAAACCTTAAGCAGGGATCTTCGTGAAAAGAACCTGCCTAAAACCCTCAACCTATCCACAGAGCCTTCTTTAAAGCAACTTCAAACTAACCCGTAAAAAGCGTCATACGCCCGAAACAGGATTGACTTCCCTCTGCTGCGGCTGAGCCGCCCAAGCACCAAAATAAACCGGCGAGAAGATCTCACCTGACTAACTAGTATAAGGGCAGTAAGAATTAGAATAAAACCTGTTTGTTGATGAGTGGGTGCATTTTACGTTTACAGGCTAATCTAGAATCAGGAACCCCTGAACCCTAAACCCTAAACCCTAAACCCTAAACCCTAAACCCTAAACCCTAAACCCCAGGGAGTATATAGTACTAGCGCGGTATCGAGGGACCTCGCATTGCTTAGTTCGGGACTGCTTGGCTTCGAGCTTCAGGGCTTAGGGGTGTAGGGTTTA
>CAJNDV010016446.1:18656-40430 GCA_905221635.1 Symbiodinium sp. CCMP2456 | reverse complement strand
ACGAACACGCACACGCACACGCACACTCCACGCAAAATTGTACAAGCCAGCGCATATTTTTGCCGTAACATGGCGTGGTTATGCATGAAGAAGCTTCTGAACTCCGGACTTCTGCAGGAAGCCTACCAAGCTTCTACGGACTCGAAGAATACCACCAGTCGTGACACGTTATGACATGATGAGATGAACTTGAAGCAAGCCGTGAAGTGCTTGGAAGACTGCAGAGGCAGTCTTTCCGAAGACTTGAGGCGGTCACAACGATTTTGTCAATGAAACCATTGGCTCAGCCAAGCATCTAATTTTCGGAGCAATGCATGCCTTGGCTGCTCATGGGGACACGCATCCCCCCACACCCACACATACCAGCACGCCTCTACTGCAGGCCATTCGCTTCAACAGAAAGACAAAAAGTCACAGAACCCATACCCCAGCGCGATGATTGAAATCCTACATGAGCCCACTGACTCCGGTTCGCCGACAGGCTGCAAAGGGCTTTGCATGTGCTTCTCTGTATCATCGCTAAAGAAATTGTAGTCGTCGGACAGCTTATCCAAGACCTGCCAAAAAGCTGTTCTCCCATTTTCTGTTTGCCAAGTGTCCGTCAAGCAAAGCGCCAAACATATTTGGAATTTTGCATGCATGGGATTCAAGATTGTGGAGAGAACTTTGCAGCTTTGGGGCGCGCTGCTCTGGCTGCTGTAAAGGGCTCGTGTGGCTCATGCCGGTTCACGGTGCCTCCGCAATGATGTAGTCGCGCCACCCTCGCTTCAGGTGGTTCGTTATTCTTTCAATGTGGCTCTTCTGGTGCTCGAACATGTCCTGCGCTTGACGGCGGGGCTGACAGCTAGCAGGAACCCTCAATCACCAGCTTTGCTTCGATGCTCAAGAATTGACATCGCCTAAGACCGCAAACAAAAGGGCTCAGGATTCAAGGATGTAAAAAGCGCAGAAGGGATTCTGGATACTGTTCGTTGCCATAGATAACAACGGCGCCCCCTCACAGATGACAGGGAGTCTCTCTTGGACCCTCACGAAGGTGATGGGGAAGCTGTTGTACAACAGGCAGGCGTTGTCTGGGATTCTGCCTTGTGGGATTCGACATTCGCGGAATGGCGCTGCTGAAACATGGCTTCCAGCGAGGCATGCGGCTTGAGGATTTGGGCATGCTTTGCCGGGATAAGATGTGTCTAGCAGTCAAGTAGCTCACGCACAGCCAACGGGCCGGTAAGCACTCACTGTGCTCTCAAGACAGAAAGGCTCCACAGCAATCAGCAGCTGTGGAAATGTCGACGGTGGCCTAAGGGCCTAAGTGAGGCTGTCCTGCGGCTCGAAGATGATCGAATCGGCTTTCTTGATGAGCTTTCTTTGTCGGGTCACATCCACGCCCCCTACGCGCGTGGTGTCTACCAGCTCCATTCCTCGATGTCACGGCAGGGGATTCGGTTCTTGTCTGGCCGATGTGCTAGGCCTACTATACTACCTGCCTGATGACTGACTTGGCGACTCAGACCATGTTCGTTTCGGGGATGACATCATGCCCAAAGTCGAGCAGTGTGGGATCAGGATTCGACGTCACATGTAAAATGCAACAGAGAGGCTAGCAACCTCGTTGATGTACCGGCGCCACACCTCGCCGACAGCATCAGAGTGCCGGACCTCAAGCCTGAGAGCCTGAACTTCATGCCGCACGATGTGCGCGTAAAAAACACGCATGTCCCGCTATGAGTCTTCCAGTCGGTTGAGGGGTGAAGAACAGAACTCTTTCTTGGACAGAAGTAGGCTCCAACCTGGCAGGTGATGGCAAAGATGCTGCTGCCCAGGAGAGGCATCTGCCGCATCTCTGCCACGAGCTGCTGGACGCGCATCTGAAGTCAAGTGGACGGGCGGGATTGTTAGGATTGGCTTTGGTACGGGCTGAGCTTTCACTTCGGCTTGTGACACGAATGACACGAATGACAGAAACGTTGGGAAGTGTACGGCTGGCATGCACAGCTGTCGCTGTCAGGCCGGTCGCAAGTCGTCGTCCAGAAAGTTAACTGAATTACACCAAATGCAACCCTGCAAAGAACAATTTCCTGCACAGTCTTGATGTGGCCAAGTATGCTGCAAGCACTATCGAATGCGAGATGAGTATTCTCAAAACAACAGTTGAAGTGGATGGCTGATGTAAGGGACGAAAGGCCATCGAAAGTGCATGGGTGGCCTTCTGTACACACTGCCCAGAACTCGAACTTGTCTCGCCTCTGGTCTCGCATGTTCCACAAGACCGGATTCTGGACACGGCGATGGCAGGAAGCCTCAATTCGACACGATGGCTAGTGTGGTTGACGCGTGGGTTGCAAGCGTTGGATAACATGTTCATTTCGAGGTGTAAGAGCCCAGGCGTGGGGCCCAGAGTCATGACAACTTGGCTGTAGACCTGCGAGTCCGGCGAGAAACACAGCTTCGCGAGCTTAGGGCCTCGGGGTGGCTACAAGTTAGGAATATCTGCCAGGAAACTCTGCATCACGGGCGCAAACTTCAAAGAGAAGGTGTTCGACTCGTCAGGAAGGTAAGCTTCCTCAGGGCTCACTCCACATCCGGAGCAGTCAGCTCTGCATACCATCAGAACAAAGCGAAAAGATCATACCTGGTGCGCGCAGCTCGCTGCCATACAGCAGTCGCTTGCGGATGGCCGTGACTGAGAGTGTAGGCAGAACAGATCCCCGAACACTGAGAATGGCGCACCCCTGTGCCTATGGTCCCATGAGCCCCGCACTCTTAAGGCATTGTCCTCCGAACTGGGAGCCCTAACGTTTCGACCCTGCCTGTCAATCCTTTACTCGCACTCCGTCCCATAGACATGTCAGAGGCTTCAGAAGGACTGTAAGCCCTGACCCCCATGAAGTCCTTGGTGCTCATGAGCGGTATCAGCTCTACCTTGACATTGAACCTTGGACCATCCACTTCTGTTCATGAAGCTTGAAGAGTAATGGACACTAGATTCACGATTTCGCTCGTGCACGCCAGGCAGTGCTGAGCACTAGCGGCGCTTACGCTTGCGACAGAATGCCAAAATACACTTCGAGAGCCCTATGAATGCGCTGGGTCCACGTCTGACCTGATCCAACCATGGAAATATCACGGGATATCCAACAAAATAACGCAGAGCGCGGGTGGTCTTAACAAGTCTGTCATCACATGCCAAGCGACAGCTTCATCGAGAGCATGTAATTCCTCAGCGAATCTTCCAGTGTGCACTGTGATGAACAAAGAAAAGCAAAGCTGAAAGCTAAACCGCATTTCGGAGCCCGACAAGCCACTGGTCGATTCTTGCACAACATGCAAGACCCGATTCAAGACAGCCATGATGTAAAGGCCTGTCTCGCCCTAGCCCTTAGCATTGTCGACGGCTGGCCTGTGACTTTGCTGGAAACATGGCGTACCGTGCCAGCCTAGATTCGCATCGACTTCTGCCATGAGCTCACGGATGGTGCTGGCATGGCTGTTCGGCTCGTCAAGGCTGCACTTCTCAAGACCTTCCGACAGTTCTTAGTTTCGGATACCTTGAGTATCCTCTGACTTTGGAAGAGCGAACAGGCATCGAAGACAGACTGCAGAGTTCACCTTCTTACACTCCAGGCAACAAATTCTTCGGATACCCCCGGGTGGTTCTCTTTTGACTGTTGCTTGTATCGTCTATCTGTGCCTGTCTGTGACTGTCTGCATCTGCCGCCACACTTGTTTGAGTGACTGAAGGAAGAAGCGAGTGCGCCCGTGCGTTTTGGTAGTCTGGTTGTCTGTTCGTGGATTTGCTTGTTTGCTTCCTTGCTTGTTGGGGCGTGTCCGTGTGTGCCACACCCAGGACACAAAGGGACATTGTTCATGCGGGGGACGTGGCATGAGATCAGGGACCACGTACAACGAAGCTACCTGATCTCACGGGAAGCAGAACTTGGCCAGTTCTGTGAACCTGCGATTTCTTCTATAACCGACTTCTAATTGCTCCGGAGAGGGAGTGTCCAAGTGCGTTGTCGACCGGCATTCTGTCAGAGGGTCGGGCCTAGACACTTGATTCAACGAAAATCTGTCTTGATAGCAACCGCCTGACCGCCTGCTTTTACTCTTCCGGTGACAGCTCAAGCCCATCTTGAACTGCATCTGAATCTGCATGCTTCATTGCTGTGTCGTTCCGGAAATTGCTCCAAGACCAATCATGTCTTGGACACCAGAAGAATGGGAGCTTGGCGAAACGGAACGTGGAGCTATCTGTGGCTGCTCCTACCACGCCACCTCACTGGACCAAGTCAGGCGAGTTCGGAAGTCCAGAAGGTATTATTTCCCGTAACTACGAAGTGGACATTCCCAAAACTTTTCACAGTGACAGCAATGTTTATGATGCGAAGGAAGTGTACATTCTCACAAATCGGACAATCCAGGCGAATGAAGTTTACGGACTTCAGTTTCCATGTAACTATGTGTTTTGTTTGGAGCGCTTTTTGTTGGTGCTTGCGTCTGCATGGCTTTCCCACGGGTTCGGTTGGCACTGGGTGTGTTTCACACAGCTGCCTGAATGGGGCAGCCATCTCGCTCCTGATGTAGTTCTCACGAGCGTAGCGGCGTAGCTCAGTGGAACGTTCAGATTGCCGAGAGTAAACACACATATGGTTGAGACAACTGGGGCAACACGCAACAACAAAACTATGCTACCCGGGTACAGCTGCGTCTCTGAGGCCTGCAAGCCATGGGCTGCGAAGAACTTTCTGCAAACTCAAGATGTGGTAACCGTGGCCATTCAACGAACTCGTACACTGCTTGAAGGTCAGCTATGAGGCAGGGCACAAGATCTGATGAAGAATTCCTTCATCGAGCGTGAAAACGGGGTGACGAGCTTGTCATCCTCCGGCCAGGGGAACTCTGAAGCACTTGCAGAGTCCCAAAGCTCAGCGCTAGCATGTCGTAGCTGCAGCATGCACCAGGAACGGATTTGAAGCTGACTTGAAGATGCTATCTTTCCGCTGCCTTTCTGCTTACATGAAGCAGTCTTGGTTTAATTCAGAGCCCGATGTGCATGTGCCCTGGACGCCCTGGCCCTCGCCCTGATGGGCTTTCGGAGACGGCAGGTCCTTGTGCTCGATGTAGTCTATAAAAGCCTCTTGGAGTTCGCACCAGGCCTGCTGGAGGCATGTAGCACTGTAAGGCTTCTACGGTTGGGTCCGGGATAGTGGAGTTGGGTCCGGGGCTCCAGGGGATGCGAAGGCCAAAGCGGCCATGGACTCAAAAGCAAATCGCAAGGGTTCCATGCAGCCTGTTCAAACTGTTGGGGGACTGATGTCATCCGTAGATCCTGAACTCAAGCTTGGCTCTACGTCCAAACTCCTCTGCTGCAATATTTTCACGGAGCAGATCGGCGCCCACCTTGCGCCCTCTGCATGTCTCTACGCGCCGCTCAAAGTTGGCCGGATCTTCGGCGTTGAAACGGAGAGAGAGGCCTCAGGAAATTTAGAGTTTAGGGTTTAGAGATCAGGTGTGCTCGACGGCGCTACGTCGTCAGGGCGACTAGTTACTAGTCACTAGTCACTCCACGGGTTTGTCAAGTAAGGGCCTTCTCGCGACATCCAGCAGCATCCAGCAGCTTCCAGCACCCACTCCCGACCACCGCTCGACACTCAGAACCAAGTAACACAGTGCTGTGCTGGGTGATTCTGGAATTCATAGAACAGGAACTTTCAAACAAGGGCAGCTGACATGCTCGAACCAGAAATGTACCCAGCTGGGGATGTGGGAGATGCTGCAACTCAGATCAAGCACAGCAGTCAACTGCAGGCTAGAGCATTTCAAAAGGCTTCGTCCGTGATTCCAATCCAAGTTGCGCTTCACTTTCTTCTGAGAAGCATCCTCCATTTCCACAATATATCCTCGGCTGCGGTAACGAGCGGCTCATGAGACTTACACGGGCTTGGGTTGCATGATGCCTTGTGTCCATTCGTTTCATCAGGGCCTTTCACGCTATGCTCGGCCTCTGTTCTACACATCCGTGTTGCCAAGTGACCAAGTGTGCCCTCCTTGTTGTGTTTCACCTGCAAATGCCTAAACCCCGAAGAATGTGCAGCCTCAGTGCCAGTGCTCCGCCCCATGAACTGCGTAACCCTGGGCAGAACAACCCGAGGAGGACTACAGACTCCCGATTGCCCGCAGCTTCCGCAAGTTAAGTCCGAGCCCGGGCCGATCTTTTCCACAAGAAATTCCTGTTGCCAAGGTGCTGTTGATGGCCTCTTCATAGCGGAGGACCCAGCATGGAGCCATGATCCATTTCTTGGCCTTGGACACCCACCGCTGACCGAACAGCATAAAGAACCTGCTCTCCTCATGCTCCCCGGGCACCTTCTCAGGCGAGGCCGACGTCAAGACTTGAAGCAACATGACACACCATGCCCTTACCTTGCCAACCAGGGTGCTTTGTAGTGTACAACACAGGCCTGTGGTCTGCGGTCGTCCTTTTGGACCTGCGAGAAGACACCCCTGACGAAGAGGTGTCGGGTATGTGTATGAGGATTGTTGGTCTCGGTGCCAGGGAAACACCACAGCCCATGCAGATTGAAAGCCCTTCCCGAAAATCGTTCTCGAACTGGTGCCGGGACCATCCTGCACTGATTCGAGGTACACAGTTCGTTCGAGGAGAGGCCTATGAGGAGACGGGTCCTACGTGAAAGACGGTCCGGAAGTGCCGTGCACTCGCCGGCAGAATGCATCTGATCAGCTGCCGGCAATCCATCAATCTGACGCTTGGCGCCCTTGTGGCTTGAGAAACCCGGAGGCCTCCGCCATCCACTCCTGCGGAGTCTTGACTTCGAAGTCCTCTGCATGGTCGAAGATTTCCAGCGGGAGGTTTCGGAAGTTGTAATGCCTTGGCGTTCTAGATGCGGCGAGCTGAGGGTCAGACTTCGCCGGTGTGATTGCAAGCAGGAAACAGCGATAGGCTGCACGACGACAACAAAGCCGCGGAAGCAGAGGTCTGTCCAACTCTCAGCCGGATGAAAATATACCCGTACGAATACGAATGCACAAAATTTCCTTCACCAAATCGCACAACTCCGAAACCAATCCTGAAGCGAACATGCCAAGGTGCGCTTCCTCCGCAGGCTTCATGTAGTCTAAGGTGTCCTTACAGGCTTCAGCCTATCGGCCTATCGTTCGATCTCATCATCAGCCCTGCTTTGCCAAACTTCTTGTCTAATGGGCTTGCGGGTCGTCAAAAATCAGCCAGCACCAACAAAGGAGCACCGAATTTGTCCAATTAGACACGGCATAGTACTGGCACGAGGGTTGGTTCCATTCCATGCAGTTAAGACGTTGGCGATGTGCAGCTGCGAAGGTGCTTTCGATTCAGCAGTTGCAGTGCTCGAGCTGGCTTTCTCGCGGCATTTTCAAAGTCTCTAGCGCACAGAAAGGGTAAACATGATGTTGGTTGCCTCGGCTGATCTAAAGACGCTCGATTCGCAAGTTTCATGACATGGCGGGTGGCTCGTCTGAAAACTGATGAACTCAGCCTGCAGGCTCAGTTCATGCTATCCACGTCAAGCGGGGACGGCCAAGCTTGAAATGCAATGCTGCACAAGTCATGACGACGAGGTACTTCCTGCATAGCTGGCACCTCTGGTGGCAGCTCTTGTGGCGGGCGAGCACATGTCGTGCTAGGCGGGTAGGCACCTGGACTTGTGGAAGAAGAAGTCGAGCACTCAGCACTCTGATGATACATTTAGTCTCAACGAGTCCCGTTAGGAGGAGCTTGCAGGGGCTGTCACAGTTTAGTAGAGCAGCGCCGTACAGTAGAACGCAGCTTAGGATTAGACTCTAGACAAGGCCAGCCTCCCCCCAGCTCGGAGAAGCTCATCTGGGCGGAATCGGAAACGCTAGCCTGCAGCATGGAATCTGCGTGAGCCGGATCTGTCGTTGACACGAACTCTGACGGCCAGAATTGAAAAGACGTAACGCCCGACCGGAAAGGAACCCTGTGAGTGATGCACGAGACCGTCACAAACTAAACAAGGGCTTGCCCAACTTACACACAGAACCGACCTCAACATCGGACCCTCAAGTGGATGGGATTGACAAGCGGTCCGATGCACTGGGCCCGCAACCGTCGCGGACCCTTCGAGCTGCAAAGGAGCTCCGAAAAGCATAACCTTGAGAATACGTGGTTTCATGCTTTCGAGCCACGCATGCTCCGTGCTCGCAGAGCTTTAGCTTCGGCTGGAAGTATGAGCTTCGGGTCATGATGGCTTTGAGGCTTGGCCGTATCCTCCAGGGGCTGCAGGCACAAGTCCGACAGCCTGGTGCCATGATACCAGGCCATGCAGAGATGGTCCAAAATCGAAGCCCTGGAACTCGATTGACTGCGGCCCTGAAAATCGAAATCAATCCAACAGTTGCACAGACCATCCTCTTTGCGGCCACATGGGCCCGCCGCGCTGCATCTGAGGCCTTCAGCGGACCTGCGATGAAGGGATTCGGACTCTTCAAAATGTGTGAAAGTCATGCCTTTCTCTTTCACTGTCTTGATGCTGGCTTCCTTTTCATAGCAGGCTTCGGTGTCGCCCCGGGCAACCTTCGTCGCGACCCGACGGTATACGACCCGAATGCAGCTTTGCCTTCACGGCTCTCTGCAAACATGTTTTCAAAAACACGTAACAGACACATGATGGACACATGCGCGCTTGCGGGGACCTTCAGGCATCAGCTGTTCAACGTGTTTATGCAAAACGATACATGTCTTTCCATGGACCGAGGAAAGCGAGCAACCACATGACATGCACTCGCTCGCCCACCAGCGCAGACTACTGTATGCTGGCTGACTCAAATTCCAGCCCACACTCGCCGACACCTGCCAAGTCCTGCCCAGCTCTCGCCCCGAAATCACCGCCGAACATCCGGGGGGGCTTCAGGTTTGGATGGGTGGGGATGGACCCAACGCTTAAAGAGAAGGAGATGGTTTTGGCAAAGGACCCAGTAGAGGTGCGAGACTATGGTTTGGCGAGTGTCCGGACAGCAGAACGCACGGACTCTGCAGTTGACAATCATGTTCGCCGGCGACACTTATATCAGCAGTCCGGCTTTACCGCAAAAAGCATGTAGGATTGCCGCTGCAACTGCACGTCGTACTCGTTTTGCTCACCCTGTGTTGGCCGTCGGCCAAGCTATCAAGCACTCGCAGAACACTGCCAGCTTTGACAGGGTGTGCCCAACCGACTATGACTAAGTCCGGAATTGGCATTGTTCCTCTGCCAAAACTTCTGAAAACCTCCAGTAACACAGTGATTGAAGCTCCCCGCATCCCGCCAGCCCTGAAAACACAACCTGGTGAACCCACGCTTGATCATAGGCCCATTCGAGTGTCAGACCTGTCCGCAGTTCCGGCGTAGATGCTGACTTGGTAAGTGCCTTAGAAGCACTTGATAGTACAATGCACTACTGTCCACATACGTACTACACGTTCAAATAACGTAGAAATTCCGAGGATACCGGACATCCGTTGCTCCCTTGTCTTACGACTACACTACACCGCGATGCAGCAACACTGACGTCCGTCGGGCACCATGTCAAACTCAAGGCCCAACACAGGATAACACAGGTACATTTGGTCCAAATACCAAGCGGAAAATTACGGGCCAAGCCGAGCCGAGCCCGGAACGCTTAAATCTGTTATTTCCCAAGATGCTCGCACACTTTTGCTGACTCCACCAGGACCGATGATTGTCCTTGACAGCTGGCCGATCTCCTGAGATGTCCGCAGGACTGTGGGATGCCAAAAAGACCCATGCCATGCAAGTCCGCACCGCTACTACTCGCCTCTATCGCACTGTCAAAAAGAGCGACCAAGAGAGAGCGAGAGAGAGAGAGAGAGAGCGAGAGAAAGAGAAAGAGAGATAATAAGCATAAATAAACATGTGTAATGTGTGTATATATATATATATATACATATACATGTATATGTATGTATATATGTATGTATGTATGTATGTATGTATGTATGTATGTATACATTGTATATCATAATTTATATAACTATATGTATATATATATATATATTGTATATTATACACTATAAAAAAATATACAATTATATTGTATCTTATAAAATATATAACTGTATATAGATATATAGAAACGCAGATGTTTCAAAGGCATCCGTATCTCGCTCTCTCTCGTCCTCGTTCTCTGTCGTTTTCTCTTTCTTTCGACCCCCGGCACCACGGTAGACGTCACGAAGAGCGACTATGTCAGACAGCCCTAGCCCCGACCTGCAGCAGCACTGTAGCACCCTTCACCCTACCCCTAGAAAGTTGGCAGGAACAGCCGCGTCCTGTAAGCTGTCCGAGATGTCGCCGCGCCGAAAATCGGGCACCTGCCAGTGGCTGCGGCGCGAGGACGGCAAGCTCGCTCCGTGCGGTGCATGTTGTCGGGATGGATCTCTTCAGGCTTTCCGGTCTGGAATCATCTGAGACTTCCTGCCTGGAGGCGATGCTTCGCCTCGATCCGGGGCTGCGAGGCTGATCTGTCAAGACCTCGGTTCATCGAAATTCCTGCAGTCCCACAGCCCCGATTATCGCGACACTGGCACCGCGCACGCACGAAAGACAAGCTGGGAGAAGATGAGCGCTTAAGCACGGGGTTTGTTGGTGATGTAGGGTTCTTAGTTTTGTGGTGGCATGTCGAACCCAACAGGAACAGGAAGATGCTCTAAAGATTTGAGACGAGACATGCAGACCCGCACGCAGCTCAACTCCAGCAACTCCAGATCTTCTACAGAATCGGAATCTGTGGCCATTGTCCGCAAGCTAATTCAAAGGATGTTGGCATTACTTGCGTCCCGTAGGCCCTAGTGTTCATGCTTATCCTGAGCCTGAGTCCGCAACATGTACACAACATCGACACCGGTACTACACAAGAACAACCATGAATCCATGCACACTTCTCCATATTGCATTGAAAACAGCCACCTGCCGGGCTGGAGTCACAACAGCATGCGTCTCATCTCTGAAGAATATGGATTGAATGTTTTCCTTTGCACCCCGACGTGGGAAATAATGGGAGCTGCCATGCTAGCTTCATCTGGGGATTTAGTCGAAATGTTCATGCACCCTGCTTTTGCGAAGTGCTACCGCTTTCAAGCGTGCTATGCAGCCCCGGTTCGCTCTACCAACTCGCCCACATACCTCGTGGGATATGGATGCTGAATGCTCGGCTACAAAAAAAACCTATAGTCTCCATTGTAGTTCCTTCTGGGGATACCTTATAAAATCCTGAATATATAATTAATTGGTTAAACCCAAAAAAGGAACTGCAATGCAGACTATAGGAATCCACTGAACTTTCCAAGGCCATGGTTAGTCGGTGGACCGCCCTGACGCCCGGCGATCGCCGGGAGCTTTGGCGGAGCCATGCTGGGGCCTCGCCAGGACACCGACTCTCGGGACTCCAATACGCCTTGATTAAGGAATATACCTTAAATTCTTAAATCATGTTCGGGATCCTACTGGATTTTAAGGCATGTTGGGCTTCGAGTTGTTGACTTTGGGCCCGTGGGCAGACCCCGACTGCCGGAAATCTTGGGATTCGAGTGGAGCAACCAAGGACCCGCACCGCTTGCCTTGATCCGCGCACGCCCCGCGGCCCCGCGTTTCTGTGAACTCTTGCCGAGCCAGAGGGGCCCAAGTTACAGAAGCTGACATTCCGCGGGAGCTCAAGAACACCCCGCCCTTCCTTGTCTAGGTAGTATTATTAGGGGTACCCCTTAGCCCTTCTGAACCCTACTTGTGGCTCTCTTAAAAGGGACCTTATTGAGAGGGTCTATATCCCCAAGCGTCCCCCTAATCCTAGCTCCCATTGTCCACCCTTGAAATCCGACCTTTGACCGACTCGACCTCGAAATTCCCAGAACGCTGCGGACCGGTTCTGCTGATGCCTCGATGAAAGGGCAGCAAGGCCCCGAAAACAATGGGTTCGTCAGTATTCTCATTATTATTATTATTATTACTGTTATATTTATTATTATCATTCTTATCATTATTATTTTTATTCTTATTATTATTATTCTTATTGTTGTTATTATTATTACGAGTACTATTATTATAGCATGGATCTTGGTACAGGCGGAGGGAACATGCCCGCAGCTTTCAAGTGACTTGCACGCTTTTGCTGGTCGTTGCCTCTGTAAGGCATTCGACTTCAGCCTCTAATCCATTTGCCTGCTAGCAGAACAAACCCAAAGCCCTAAAAACTCATGGACGAATCTTTTCTTTGAGCCAGTGCCCGATGGAACTTTTCTGCCATGTTTAGGCGAAGTCCACACTCGCGGAGGGGTCCTGCATAGAACCGATTTTGCTATCCGCCGCGCTCTCGGGATCTAAGATTCGAAAGTATTTCTCTTGACAGGCCCTTCCCCGAGGCAAGTAAGCTTTGAATCGACATCGCACCGTGCTGTAATCCCAAAATCACATTGAACCACACCAGGATGCACACTGGATGACCAGTCAGCCTGGCTGGAACAGAATCGTCAGCATGGCAGGTCGTACCTTCGACTGAAAATTGTGCAGCAATCTTTGTCTCAACTTTCGAGTGAACTCCAGAAGAGTTTATCACGAATTTCCACACCAACCCCAACCAGATCGAGGCTGATTACAGCTGGTGCTCGAGGTATCCACTACCCCCTGTGCTTTCAGAGGCTGCTTGCTCATGACACGGGAGAAGTACAAAACGAGGGTGCAAGACAAGCTTTGCTCAAAGTGAGGGCCTGCTCGATGTTTGTCTCATGCTTCAAAACCGAGTCTCCATAGCAGACCCGATCTGTGAGCAACCCCCCATCTCCTGCAAGTGAATTGAGCAGCCTTCGACACGTGCTTTCAGTTCACTTCCTCCGCAACGGCGTGCCAAAAGCTGCATCAGTCAAGTGTGGCCACTGTACGGCGTCTCATCCGTGCATGCACTGTGTTTCGGTAAAGGTCTGTCTCGACATCTGTTGGGAAGCCACTCATTGAAATCTGGAGCAGCTGCCGCCCAGGCTGGCTTGGTCGAGTGGTCTTTTCTGAAATACAGGAAACCGCCAAGAATCGTATCGCTACAACACCTCACTCTACACACTCTACACTCTACGCTAGAAGCATGTCAGCTCTTACAATGAGACTCGGGTTACCGGAAATGCAATGGGAAACCCAACTGCTCAAAATCTGCGAACCGTGGAGCGACGAAGCCAGCAAGTCTGTACAGTGCCGCATCTCCAACTGGACAGCTTCTTACTTCCACTTGCAGCCGAGAACTATGCAAAGCTTTCACGGTGGCGAGCTGCTCAGAAATCAGGCAAGACCCACGCGAAAGTGATAAAGCAAGACGTTGCTTCTGTCACCACTACGGCTACAACTCGATCAGGCCCTCCACCTCTGGCTCTCGAGTTTCCTCTTCTTGTAGTCTCGTGCCTATCTGCTCTTTCACCCACCAGCTACTGTCAGACTCAGACTGCCTAGGCAGAGGCCGAAAGCGAGAACTCCCTAAACCCTGAACCCTAAACCCTAAACCCGAAAACCCTAAACCCTAAACCGAACTCCCACCTGTCCTGGCCACTGGCCCTCACTAGCCCTCCCGAGCTGCTTCCTCCTGGGCCTTCCTGGGCTCGGCGCCGCAGGTTCTGTGCATGGGATCTACTTGGAGGATCATGGGACTTTTTGCATAGGATTAGGGTTTAGGGTTTTGGGTTTTGGGTTTGGGTGGAGGATCATGGGACTTTTTTTTCCCACCCGCCCAGCTGANNTTAGAGTTCGAACTCCGGAGAAAAAGGTGATGGGCCGCCAAGGAAAATGCAGTCTCCCTAGTGACAAGACAACCACAAGTGACAACCGTAGGGAAAAGGGAGACTACATCGTCGTCGGGAGCCCCGTTCCTAGCAAGTGCACGTCAAAACGCAAAGGATTAGCCCGAAGAACCGCAAGTTACCCAGGCCTTCGCGCTACTCTGACGGGCACTGGCCTTGGGACTTAGTAAGTAGGGTTATAGAGAGGTAAGTATATAGTTATAATTATGTATAACCCCGATTAAAGTACTTATAAATGGGATCTAAGTCCAGAGTCTAGACACCAGCTTGATAAGGGTGCAGGGCCCTTCCTGGCCGCGCTGAAGATTCAGAGAACGTGGCCAATACGCTCTGGTTTCAGCGACGATCCGGCAACCCAAGATCACACGGTCACACTGAACACGTAAACTCCGCCAAGCGGCAAAAATTGACCCATACTTCCTCGCACCAAGTGATGGGGGCTATCGTAGTAGGAGACCTTGGTCTTCTTCTCCAGCTGCCTGGTCCGGAACTTTTCTGGTAGCAAACGGCGGTACCGATTCGAAGGCCACGGCCTGTCAATTACTGGACCGACAGTGATCCAGATGCCGGGGGACAACCCTAACCCCAAAGTAAACCTCGTGATAAGCTTGAGATCCATGTCTGGCAGGGCTCGCCGAATCGAGCCACCTAGATGACGTGGAGCGATCCCACCGAAAACAGGATGAGGCGCGACATCAGGCACAGCATCTGTGAACTTGGACATACGGTCGATCGCAACCGCTACGAACTTCCGAAGCGAACAGTATTATATGATATTATATTATATTATATCATATTATATTATATTATATTATATTATATTATATTATATTATCAAAGATCTCCGAACACCTTCTCGCCAAAACGCGCGGGCTGCGGGGAGTGAAAAGCTTGCCCTTTCCATGGCAGCCAAGTTGCTCCTGTTGCTCCTGCAGATTGCTCTTCCTGATGTGGTCGCGCTACATGAAACTTGATCCATTGGGCGGAGGGGGGAGGCGGTGGCGATGTTCTCTCACACGCGAGGTGCTGATTGCTGCAGATATTTTCTCGACCCAACAACGCCAAGTTGCTCTTTGAAGTACCAATCCTGTACCTTCTCCTTGGCTCTGTGGGAATGAGGATCGTGGACTTCCAGCTCTCCGGGTGTCTGTCCACGATTCCAACATGAGATTCGGTTTCGCGCTTCGGGAGCCGACCCAGCTTGCCCGACCTGTTCAATGAGACTGCCATTCCATTGTCGAGCATGTATTTTCAGAGCCATACGGCATGCCGTGCAAAAGTTAGTGAGGTCACATCCACATGATGAGTACGATGTCAGCCATCGTAATCAACCATCTGTACCAACCACGTGGTGCTCCCTAAGTTTTGGCCAAACCTACTTGCGAACTGCGGCCTAGCCTCTGGGAGCATATTGAAAAGCGGCGACTTCTCCTGCCAAGAGACAGAAGTCGACATGCATGCTGCAATGCTTTGGCCTTCAGAGCATGTGGCTTAATTAGGCCGATGTAACGTATCACTCGCCCTCTGTAAAGAACACGGGAAACTCCGACATCCCTCGAACGTGAGAGCAATTCCAGAAGCCTTGAAGCCCAGCCCTTGGACAGAGAAGCCTATCTCCCGTCACCAGATCAATGTTGCGACCAGATCGTGCAGTTTGCAACGCCGTCCTCAGGCTCGATCTCTTCATCGGACTTGCTTGGCAGCTCCTCCGCTGACCTCAGCCAGGCAGCTTCAGTCAGTGAGGTGCGAAGGCATCAGCACAAATTCGAGCATATTCGAGTTATTGCAGATCGCAGCATGCCGACATGTCAGCGTTTAACCTGTGACAGTTACGACAAGCCAGAGATGGCTTCTCGTGGAGTTCCACTAACCGTCAGGATTGCCTGTTGTCCGAAAGAGTCTCTCTGTTCCCGTGACCTAGACGACGATGCCACACAAGAGAGATCAAGAGTGCAGCTAGCGCTTTACGCTTGCACTTGTTCTGCGAGCAATGTGGACAAGGCATCACTTGTGCCTGAGAGCGTGGAGCGAAAAAGCTCAAAAAGCAGCTGAAGCAAGAGAGTCTGAAAAGGAAGCACGGGGCGTCAAGCAGAATCACACGCCATTTTTTGTATTTCGCAAGGCCGCATGGGCCGAGCATCGACGCCCGGCGCACTCTCCTCCGCTCCCGCCCGCCTCTCACGGCCGCAATCCGAGGCGGCTGCATGGCGACCTTGTGTTTGACAGCCGGTTTCGGGATCACCGCCGGCTCCACCTGAAACGGGAAGTGCCAGGTTTCGGAGCTTGTCTGTTTCAGTGTGAAACGACATGGACTCCTTATCCGCTACGTGTGGAGAGCCCCGGGGCCGTGCAAGTCGTCAATACTCACCAGAAAGCTCCGGGAGAGTCTATATTGAATTCTCGGTCGTCTCCTTTGCTTGTGGAACACATGCGCTAATGTTTGTCACCTTCGGCCTTCTACTTATGACAGTACTCTCAGACTTTCAGCATTGATGCATGATTGATGCCGGCTGATTCAATGATGATGCCTGTGTAAACTGGTCGAGGCCTGTTTGGGTTGGCTGGGCATGACGCCAGCGACGTAGAGGACCACCGCAGCGATCGTCAACTGCGGCGATGGTATCCATCACTTTCGTCATGGCAGGACTTGGACTAGGGAAACTTATGTGCTCCCGGCGTGTTCGACGAGTCATGCGACACTGTCGGCTACAGCGCTTGGGTGTTGGGCTCAAGGCTCCTTTTGGACCACTTCGCTTAGACATCACTACCGCCCCCTCACTCCAGGCTGCAGTTCTCCGAAGCGATACGACAGTAACTATACATCATTATACATCCTATCGTCATGTCTGTGCCAGGACTTTACTTGCTTTCCACCCTCATGCCGTGTGAAGTTCTTATTCTTCTCTATTCAGGAGCAGGTTAGCCGGTTAACCAATGAAAGGCGCACATTCCAGCGTCCTGAACACGCGAAACCACTCAAGTATTCAAGTATCCCCAACACTCTTTTCTTTGCTTTGCTCGGGACTTATTAGGGTCACGGGCAGACCCCGTGCCCCGCTCATTCAGCCCTCTCTCTCTCTCGCACTCGCTTCTTTCGCACGGGCTAAGGAGGAAGGAGGAAGGAGCGACCTTCCCCCGCGGCCCAGGTGCCCCCCCATGTTGTGGGGACGTGCCCAGGTGCCAGACAGGAAAAGGCCAAGCCTGCATACATTCACAGGGGGTGCCCCGTGAGACAGAGAACTGAAGCTCCCAAAGAGACGGCATCTGCTGCATTGCGGCAGATTGGTTGATTGCTTGCTTGCTAGGCGTCTGAGGGCCAAAACCCCTGGCCCAGGCCTACCCCAATGGCTCCATCCTATTCGGGGGAGGATTGCCGTTCACCCACATGCAGCTCCTCTCTCTCTCTCTCTCTCTCTCTCTGCGCATACCGAAATGACAATGCCAAAAGATCCAAATATATCCAAATGTTCGTTCATGTGCGAAGATCCGGCCACAACGTAGAGTATGATGTGACTTCGGCGATGTCCGCACCAGCGTGGCTGCCTTGGCAGGTGACATGTTGCGAAGTCCAGCCAAGAAGAGGAGTATTCCCGACGCCTTAAACCCCTCAGGCGCTCACTCCTCCTCCTCCCCGCTGCTTTCGATTGACGGCGACATGGGTGACATCGGCGACATGGGCGACATGGCAAGTGTGCGAGCAGGTCAGGAAGCGTCTTGACCCTGAGGCTGCGACTCCGACTCTCCCAAGCAAGGGCTTCAAGCCAAAAGGTAAAGACAGGCCGAGCCCGGAGTGTAGGCCATGTGCAACGGCGTGGACTTGTGGTGTCCTCGCAATGCAACTGGACTAAACACGGGCAGGATCTCAACGATTCAGGCAGCAACCGAATTACGCTTCGAGCGTGCGCACTCTTACTTCCACTCCAAGCACAACCATCGAGCGCCTAAGCATCCGGAATGTAGAGCCGATTTTGGGAACAAGGCTAATGCTTGACTGCTTCTAACTACGGCAGAACCACTGCAACGCCCATGATCGAGGCTCTGGGTTGAACGACGCTTGAGGTTTAGCTAGGACATATGAACTGCGACTTCAAAGCCCCACACTGTCTCGCAGTTGCGCAACTCCGGAAATCGGTAGCAGTAGCAACATCCTGACGAAATGCCTTTTCTTCGGGGGCGAACCAACGCTTTCGAGCTGAGACTTTGCAGCTCCTGGCAAAAGCCTTTCTTCCTGGGTTCGCGATGCCCTGCGGCTTGCTTCGGGCTCAAAGAGCTGGAGTGTTGCTGGGCTTTGTCATTTTCATCTAGGGTCACAAGTTGTGTGCTGTACAAGCATCCCAGAGAATGGCCCGTCAGAGCAAGAGGAAAGACGTGGCCTTTTCATCCTTCCTTGCATGTGGTTCAGGTGAGGGAATAGCAACTGGCGAAAGCTGCGACTACCTGATAGGATTCTCTTGCCATAGCTTTTGCTATAGGCTAAGCAAACAGTATGGCAAGAGAAATCCTATCAGGGTATAGGTGTCCCGTCCTTCTGTCGCTTCTGCACCGCATTTCGGCTTCATAGTCTTCAGACTTCAGTGCACCCGAGACAAGCCTCAAGAAATCCCACAAGATAAAAGTTAAAGAGCCTGACCAAAGCTGTTGGATGTCTTGGGCACGTGTCTCCCTGTTGTGCATCAACTATCACTTGCAGGGGCTTGTGCACCAGTAACAAAGCGAGACACGACCGCGAGCAACAGATAGCTTTGCCTGCAAAGAAGGATTGGCCCCCCTTCTATTACTCCGCACTTTCTTTCTCGCACCGGTGGAACACTCGATGCTGCTGATGCAATATCAACCTGAATGATGTGTACTGCGCTTTTTTGTTGAGGCCTGGTATGCTCTCAAAAGGCTACAACCCCAAGGCTTTCCCAAGGGATCCTATGCTCGCTAGGGTTTACCAGGTTTACCATACAGTTCAGTCCCAGGCACGGCCACGGCCAAGTCACCTCGTCGCTGGTCCACCTCTTCCAACAAAACTGCTTTCAGGAAGAGTTGGATATCGGCAGCACGCAGAAAATCTCAATTCTGGGCCTTTGCACCTTGCACCTACCAGAACTGTCGGAATGCCAAGCGCAGGAGATCCCTCGAATGGCCGGACTATGCCAGAAAGTTGGAGCGTCTCATCCCAGAGCTCCAGTGCGTACACGTTTGCAGGAGTAGCCTTCCTCCCATGTGGTGGCAGGTGAGGTGGCAGACCTCGGAAGAAGCATTGCTGAAAAGGCCTGCGCCAAAGGCCTCCGCTGCTGGGACGATGTGCTAAGACTCGTGCTGGCACGCCTTTCTCCGGCTCGCCCTCCTCAACATGTTCGGTGCCTCGGCATGACAGCGGAAGTCCCATGACGAGTGCCGTCGTTTGCGACTACACACCGTCAACTTGAACGAAACAGCATTCCGATGCAGAAACGCTGAACCGTACCCTGCTTCACCTTGAATGTTCACCGTGCAGAAGTTGAGGCCCCCAGCTGACTGTGTCGGCTGGCCGCTCGAAGGACGGGCCTCATCTGCGTCGGAAGCTGACGGACGAAGAATATGTATCACTAGCCGGAACTGTTGCGCCGAGTCGTCTTGCTGACTTACGCCCAGCTCTCTTGCGGTGAACCTTGTGGATCCGCGGTCGGGCTCTATGGGCTCAGGCGAGCTTGGAGAGAAGAGTCTGGGTGCCGTGGTTGCCATATGCGGGTGAACGGCACTCAACCTGTACACTTCTTTCAGTGTTCATGGGTTTGATTAATACACGGCCTAAGCAAAAACCTCAGCCACAGTCAGCCGCGCAGCATGCAGGGGCTAGAAGATCCCGCGCCCATCTTTGGAGTTTATGGCACTGTGCAATCAACAACTCACCTGGCCCGGTAGCGTCGCTCAACGATTTGTCACAAACCCCACTGGCGATCAGGCCGTGGTAAGGTGGGAAAGCCAATGCTGGACTCAATGCCGCCTCAGCTTCGTAAAACCATAGACGACCCTTAACAAAACATGCGAAGCATCTCTTCTGCCCTGCAGCTTATGGACATGACCTGGGCTCACCGCTTGCATCGCTGCATTTGCTGCTAGGCCACTCCTGGACCAGAACGTCAAAGACGCTTGTTAACAGTGGCGGAGTTCATGCTAGAATGCTCAAGGACAAGCAAACTAAACTGCCCCCGCTCTGCCGCTCGTCAGTCTGTCAGGGTGCGAGTGCTGCACAGGTGAATGATTACCCTGGCCTTCTGGTCGCTTCATACAGCGCCTGCTCCGCCTCCACTGACAGCTTCGTCGCATTGCGCACCTCGCGGCGAGCTGTTAAGGAAGCACAGCTTCTTTGGCGAAGTTTGGCTCCAGCGCGCACGTGTGGTGACTGGGAGCTTTGGGGGGCGGGGGGGTGACACCAGCGTGTGAAGGATCTTTGTCATGAAGGCAAACACACAGAGAGATAGGAAGTAGCAGCCGGTGGTTAGCAGGACAGGACGTGAACCACCTCTTCGAGGTAGAGCCTTCGAATTAAGCCTACTGGGGGAGCGGACTCGCAGCAGCATTATGTGGGAAGGTACAGCGCAACCTCTTCAGCGAACGATAGTCTACTGCACGTACAGGATGAAGCCAGTTGACGGCTACCCCACCTGCAAGCAGCACGGCCCTAGGAAGTCCGACAGGTACTCCAATGCCAAACCAACAAAGAACCAAACATATTAGAGGGAAAAAAAGATTTTTCCCTTATAATATGTTTAGTTTTAAGAAGTTGGCAAGTTGTCGAGCCTCAGACCGAAGCAGCCGACACTCCTTGGGCTGGCTATGGAGATAGCGTTGCAAGGTCAGCATCCGTTGGTGCCTGACCCAAGTTCATGCTCAATGCCGGGCAGCGCCGGGGGCAGGGACTCGACTAGTTGAGAACCGGGCGATTTCGGGATTTCGGGATTGGGTCTCATGCGCGCTTCCAGTCCGTTGCGCATTGCACGGGGAAGTGAAACTAGAGTAACTAGAGCGTGAAGGTAGGGCCAAGTCACATCCGACTTCCGACATTCTTCCTGCTTCGCGACGCGACTTGCATAATTTGCTCGTGACATGATCTGCGCCACACAGCAGTCACATGTCGTAAATGCCTGCCAGCACAGAAACCCGACAAGCGCTGAGGCCTCTCTGCCCGGGACATGCCAGAGTGTCTTGGAGGCAGATCGATAGGAGGACAGATCTTGTCGACCTGTTCCGGTGGTCTTGGGATGCGTAGGGTTTCGGGAAGACAGGGACATTGCTCCAAGATAGAATCTGTCGCTGGCTTCTGACTACATGGCACGTGTTGCAGATATTTGCAGATGCCCTTTCCAACCTCCTTCATGAGCCAGGTGGTGGTGTCCACCACGCCTTCCATGCTGGCCTGTTCCAGAAGGCGCGATAAATAAACGGAAGGCTTGAGGAAGAGCAGTGCCGAAACCTTCGGGTTTAAGTCATGTGCATGCGCGAACGAGCAGTTCAGAACGTGCGAGAGGCTGCCAGCCCTGATATCAGCCGCAGTTCCTATAGCTTTAATGTGCACCAAATGCCAAACCCGACGAAAAATCCAGGGTCGGAGGTGTGCCAGCTTCGCCCCGCAAGGAAGCACCGGGCCCCAGAAGGATGCTGCACAGATCAGATCACAAGTTTGAAGCCCTGGATGTGCGCATCCTTCTGCTCTCAGCTTCTTCGCAACTCGCACAACACCAAGCTTTGCAAGCTCCATTTTCTTTCCTTTGGCGAAGGCGCCGCTGCGCCGGAAGCTGCCAACTTCCTTTACAGGGGCCACCACAGCTTTAATTCCGAGTCCCCACGATCTCCTAAACAGCAACCTTGCTGGCCCTGCGGCACCCTTCGAGTAGCAAAGCGAGGCCCTGCCTGTTGCGGCAGTAGCCTCGCACGCTGCTCTTGGCAAGCTTTCTGCAGAT
>CAJNDV010016435.1:53103-68916 GCA_905221635.1 Symbiodinium sp. CCMP2456 | reverse complement strand
GCTCGCTTTAGAGCAACTCACAACATTAAAGACCGTGCACTGCGTTCACTAGACAATGCAGTCACCGTGTGTGCCGGCCGGCTGGCGTGGCTGCAAGGGGCAGGCCACGCCTGTCCCAGAGCAGTGCTGGCGGTTCGTCTGAGCCTAGTCAGAACTGGCGGTCGTAGATGTGAAAACACCAGGAAAACAGCATGCAGTGGCTCGATCCAAACATGTTTCGCTGCAACTCAGGATTTTTTTTTGTCCTTCTACGCTTCCGAAGCTGCCGAAATTCCCTTTTCGCGCATGCCTTTGAGTGCTTTTCTTCTTTTTGGTTCACTTTTTCGCAACTTTGCCGTAATGTTGCAACTCTGCAAACATGACTGTTTGCCTTGGTGACGTCTGTAAGGTTGCGGTAGTTGCCGTAGAGTGTCCATCATCAGCAAACGTCATCGTCATCGTCATCATCATCATCATCACTTGTCGGTGATCACATCAAGTCCTAAATTGACGCAGTCTCTAGCACTTCATTTCGTCGCTTCCGGCACAACGTCTTCAAAATATTTTCCTGTTTGCTGGTGAAGGGAATCCGCGCTGCCCATTCGGAGTCCAGGAAGAGGTGGAAGCAAAGCTGATCCCAGCCATGCAGATGCAGTGAGTGTCTCGACGCGTTGTTCCGAGTTTTTGGCATGGCATCCGCTGATCCTTTGAGGGCTCAAGCCCGACCATCCCAGAATGAAGTTTGGGAGGGCACTGGCCGCTCCAACGCTTAACATGGCCCCTCCGCACGAAAATTTTCCTGACACAGGTTTGTTATGCATACCAGGTTTACCAGCCATACGCAACGCACAGGTGGCATGCAGCCAAGTAGCGACACCTCAGAAAGTTGTTTGCGCTGGTTGATTCCCCTACGAAATTGTAAAGGGGACGCTATGTTCACGCAACTTCGGGGAAAGGATTGAAGTTTTTTATTGAAGTTATTCACGGGTTACGTGTGATATCCGGCAAGGTTCGGTTATTCCTGGCCGCGTACCTTTGCACCCAGGCGGGCCGAGTGCCATGCAAGAGTCGATTATGATGGCGATGACGATGAGTATGGCGATGACAATTTCGGTACGGACGGTGACGGTTGTTGGTTGTTTCGCCAAGCTGCGTAGCACCATGGGGCCCATCCTGCACCGGACTTCTTGGAGAAGCTATCGGACAAAGGTTTTTGCTGTCGCGGTTGCACGCACTTCCTTTTTTGTTGTTGTTCTTGGCACGGTCGTCGCCGGGGCAATATGGTGGGACGGAAACATCGTCGCCGACGTTGCAGTGTTGTTCGCAACTCCCGCATTTCTAGACAGGAATGAAACCCTGAAAAAAATGCCGGCGACTTTGTGAACGACTGTCGGGCACATCGAAGGTTATCGGCCCCAAAATGTCCCAAGTCGTTTTCTGGCTCGAAAGACGGCGCGTCAAACAAAAGCGTTGTGAATCGCTGCAAGTGTACCACTCGGGGTTTCGGATTCGCGTCTTGGGGGGTTGCAGTAAGCAGGCTTTCCGTGGTCTCGCCGGGAGTTTCGCGGTTTGCAATTGGCCGCAGCAAGTTGCAAGAGCTTGCGGAGGGCAGCAATGGCCACAGAATACCCTTGTAGGCCCAAGGCCTGAGTCCCGGGGCTTCCTCCAGGCATTCGGCCTGGTTGCGCGAGAGGAGTCGACACTGGCTTTGGAGAAGGCAGTGGCAAAGTTGTAAGAAATGTTGAGAGCTGGAGTAGGAGTCCGAAACCGCCTCCATGCAGCATCCTGGTTTCATGAAGTGCAAGCTATATGTCAGCACGAGGCCCCATTGCCGGCACCCGCCACGGCAACGCCTCAGGTGCGGTGCAACGAACGGGCTTGGGTCTTGGGATTTTAGTGGACAGTAACGTGTAGTGAACTAGCACTCGAAAGTTGTGTCCGCATTTGAAGGCACATCGGTTTGGACAACGGCATGTTCAGCCTTGAATGGTGTCAATAGGATTTTCTTTTGCCTATGCCTCTGCCTCGGGCCTAGGCTTCCCGCTTCTGGTTGAATGGTGTCAGTTCTAACGACAGATGTTGACTGCACATGAACCACAACAGGGCCGCAGAAACTGCGGGTTAAAAAAATGCTTCTCGACAAGCAATTGGCACGAGTCCTACTTTCATTGTTGCTGGCGAAACTCGGAACTAAAGGCCAAAGTGCAAACCCCCTTCGGTCAACTCAATTGGCTCACGTGGAGTGCATGCCAGAGTGAATACAGCCCTCGTCTTCTTTCATATACAACAGTTTGCTAGATTATGCATCCGTGGTCTTATTGTGTACGCTTGTGGTCTCCCGCGGTGCAAGCTGCTTTGTCAAGGCGGCCCCGACCTATGCACCTGCACCGGTGGTGACACCTTTCTCTGCCAAGACCGACCCAGCACGGGCAGTTCAAGGGAGCTTTCGACCTGTCACGGGAGCTTGTGTTTGAGGTTATGGGTTTGTGATGCTTGTGGTGATGTGTTTCCGGATGTGATCGTGCTTTCTCAGCCCACCCTGCTCGAATGCGAAGCCCAACACCTGAAACTACGTTTCTGGCCTTCCAGGATCCTCCGGCCCATCCTCGGCGAGACCGCGAGCCAGTTTGGCCAACATCAGCCCCTCGGCTGCAGCCGGGAGTCCCGTCTTTGGCTACGCCCCGGCTGCCCGGCTGCAGTGACTTTGAACTGAAGCTTGCCCACGCAACCGAGCGCATTTTATATTCGCAGAAAAAACACCTTTGAGAAGAGTCTCCACGTGTCACAAGTACTTCTGTTTCCTTTTGAGTGATCAGCTTGCCCGAGACGAAGTCTGTGAGGGCCTTCAGCGTCCTTCAACCAAAGCCGGTCGTCACCCGAATCCCATCCTCAGCGAGGTGGTGGGTGGTTGTGCGCACCATCATCGGCTGGATAGTGCTGGCCTACGGCAGCTTGGCGTGCAAAACCTAATATGTTGATGAACTCTCAGCATCAGACATCACCCCGAGTGCGGAGCACGTCGGCGTCACCCTAATCAGTTGAATTTTCTCACGGAAGACACCCTGGATGTGCAGCCAGGCCGCAGGGCCGCAAGTGAAAAGCAGCAACTGCCAAGCAAGCGAAACGTAAAGCATATCCTAAATCGTAGAGTCGTAGAGGGAAAGGTGCCGAGTTTCCTGAGACCCCGTATCCGGAAGCTGACAAATCCTCGTGCACGGCTCCTCTGCAACCAGACAGTGATGCTCACCTCTAGTTGCACCCTCCGCCCTTGAGAAGAGTGTGAGGAGTGTGGATGTGGACGTGGTGGCTTCCTTCTCTGTACTTTCGCATGCACGAGGACTACTTGAAGGCCACGGCGGCTTTTGCGCTTGTTGCGCAGCTGGTCGCCGGCCAGTCAGGGACAATTCTTCAGAGAACCAAGGCTCCGGAAGCACATTCGGATCTTGGGTGACGGGGTCTTGGAAACCGGCCGAAGCACCAGGAAAGAAGGGCGAGTTTTGGGATGGGTGCATGGCGACGACATGGCCATGGCTGGCATGTTGAGGTTGAAGGGATGCCATTAAAAATGTGTGTGGCATCGACGCAAGCCTGCGAGGAAGACATCGAAGGTCGAAGCTTCCAGCAGTACCTCACTTACCACTTCAACTACTGGATGACCGCAGGCGCTGCTCAGATGCTCCATTCTGGCAAGAGCCCTTAAAATCGGACGAGGGTGGGAGAGAAGATGAGTAGGACGAGTGGGAGGGAACGAGCGAGGAGAGACGATCTTCAGTGTGGACGACGACCTAGATAGAAAGCCAATAGGCGACAAGGACGCGGTGAAGTGCAGAACCGAAACGACCCTCTTCATTATTCACAGGACTGTCACTAGTGACCATCAACAGCCAGCTTAGACGTGTTCGCCACCACGAGACAACAAAAGGATGGAAGCTGAAGTGGAGAGACAGGGGAAGACACTTGGGTGGAGCAGACTTGCCTTAACATTGCCAGTTGAGTGGAGGTGGCATTGGCGCGATGTTCAAGCTGCTGGGAATTGGAATTCTCACGCTTCTGACGATTGGCCACGGCCCCAGGAACCAAGAGCAGTCGTCGTCATTGTCGTGCAACACCATCAACCGTGGACAGGTCGGTAGGTAGCCATGTCAGTTTTTGCCAGTGGTGAACGTGATGCTGCATGTTGAACAGGGAATGTAGCCTTTGCAGGACAGTCTGCTTCAACAGAGGCAGTGTTTGGAGTTGGGCTGCCCGTGCGTAAGTGGCAGCTCCGTCTCCATAAACAGCACTGAACTCAGAACCCTTAATCCCCTTCCCCGACGAATTCACAAAGCCTTGCTGCCTGCGGAAGCTTTCAGAAGGCGCTTTCATCTACGCGATCCTCATGCAGGCCAGGTGCCGTGCCTTCTTTTCGGGGTCATGGGCGGGCTGCATCAAAATAGAAGCGTTGCGGCGGTGGGCTTGGAGAGCCCACCCTGGCCGAACCCTTCGGCAAAAGCGCGTAAGGTGTAAACTCTTCTAGGCTAGGGCCACCAAGCCTCAAGCCTTGAGTTGTGCTCGCATGTTGATGACATTTGGGTGGTACTGGGGGGTGTAGAAGGATATCGTGCAGCACACTGCTGTTCACAAATGCTCTGCTCGAGCTGCATGCTGAGTGAATGACGGCTGGGCGCAGTTTGCTCAAGTGGGAAACTGTTCGACGGGAGGTCTCTGTCTCCTTGACCCTAAATCTGCTTAACTCGAATCCCAAGACCCCTACCCCCAAAACACTGCATTCCATCCGAAAACCCCCAAGTGCCCGAAGTGTTGTCTGTTTCAGGACTCCCCCGTGCGAGGGCTCTGGCTCTGCACCGTCTGGGCTTCCGCTGCCTCAGTGGACCCGGCAGTGACGGCCATGGAAGGTGGAGAAGGGGGGGGGCGCCGGCAATGCACAATTCAGACGGCGCTCGCTATTCCATAGGTCAGGTGGGGGTGAAGTATATATTAGGACTAGGACGAAGAGTTTGCTTGTTTTTTGGGGAATATTTGGGGTCAGGGTTCAGGCATCAAACAGTCGCCAACACGGATCCAAACTCGAGCCCCCAAGAGAAAACCCTGAGGTGGAGTCGGCATGCTCCTGACCTTCGGAGGGCTGGTGCTCCTGGCAGCTTCCCAGCTGATCTGCTTTGCCGTAGAAGCTCAGGGAAACTCCTGCCAACATCGTCCTGCTCGTGTAGCGACCCGAATAACATGAACAGCAAACACTCGCAGACTCGGATCCTCTCAACAGGATCACGTCTTCATGCTCGCATCACTGCTCGTCTTCATCATTGTCCCGAGCTGTCGTGTGGTGTCCCAGGAACGGCAGCCTTGCCCGCCCCCTCAACCCGAAACGAAACGGACAGGCTAGAAAGAAGCAAGCAAAAAGTCACAAGTGACACCAAAGAAATCACAAAGGGCGCATCCCTCAACCCCGTCGTGACCCAAGGTTCTGCTCACAACCATCTCCGACTTCTTCGCTGCACAGCAGAAGTATTTTGGCATTTGTTCAGAACAGTGTTAAGACATAGAACCCCGATGTCATTTGAGCCAGCGTGGTCTTCAGAGTGGCCTTCGCCAGCTCCCACGGCCCCCTTGCAGAATGTTATCGACATGTCAGGAAGTCCAACGAGGGCCGCGATCCCATCGTGGAGGCCGGCACGTTGCCTTGCATCCAATAACACAACCGAAGTGACGAAACGGTCAGCAGCTGTGAAAGCAACGATCGCTTGCAACAAATATCGATAGTTGCATTCTTACTGCACCAGGGAGGGCACCTTGTCCTGCTGGGCCTGTCCTCTCAGACGAAGGACTTCTTGGAGGAGTGTCTTGGAGAAGCTGGCTCTAAGGCTCTAAGGTTCTCTCCTCTGGAGTGGCTCTTAATCCTTCTGGGCACATGAGCGACGCTCTTTTCAACTGTGGTGAATTTCGTGCGCGCGATTCGGTGCCGGTTGCTCTCTCCTTTGATGCAGATGCTGAGGGCCTTGGCGTCTCCCTATACCTCCACCTACATACCTCCACCTACCACAGCTGCTTTGAGGAGTAAGGGGTTACGGTCACATGAAGTCGTTGTGCTACTCTTGCTTGTTTTGCTTCTTGGTACCGGTATGATGGACGTGGGTACCGTTGCCAACAGCATCTGGCAGCCAGGTTGGCAATCTGTGAGGCGAACTCTGCACCCAAGACGATTGCAATCCTGGATACGATGCCGAAGTCTGAGACGCTGGGGTCCGTTTTACGACTGTAAGGGACTTGCTTGTAGTACGCAAAGCAGCAGAGATTCTTTGGGGCCTCGCTGTGTGGATTTGGGTAAGCCCGCATGGAAGCCGCCCACTCGAACCGGAGTTGTCGAAGTCTCTCAGAAGTCTCTGGCATAGAAGGAAATGAATGGCAATGCAACAGTCTCACGTTGACATGTGATCGCTTTTGATATCCCAGCGTGGGCCTGCAGTCATTCTGCAAATATGGTTCGAGCAGGTCCTCAGCACGACAATTGCATATGCAACGCCTCGTGCCCGGCGTTTCAGTGCGGGCTTGCAAAAACCACCCCGGTGCTTGATCTAAGGATCGAAGAAGAGATCAAGCGGCAAAACACCAATACCGGAGACCTCAAGTAGCTTGGAATGCACTTACAACAGCAAAGTCATCATTCTGCTGGCAAAGAGCCTCTCGAAATGAGGTTCTGGAAGGCACACGTCAGAGCCAGTCATAGATTGCCGTCCAGCCCAAACTCCTCCTGCCAAAAGTGCATGGGTCAGAAGAATGGTCGGTCTTCAGACCGAGTGGGTTTCAACTTTAGACTCAGCTTCCGGCTATTTGAAGAGGAGATGTTAACGGGCATTGCGACCGCAGACTGTGCATAGGCTGCTCCTCGCAGCGGCAGCCCAATCTGACACACAGATTACAGATAACCTCGCAACAAAAGTTAGGGTTCCATGGTTCACGCGGCAGATTGCCCTTTTGGGATGCCGTAACTACGCCAAGATCCAAACAGGAAAATCGGTCGAAGGGTCCACCTTTGGAGTTCCCAAGCCAAGAAGGCCTGCAATGGGTGCACCAAGCCTTGGGCCAAGGTGCCTTTCGCGGTGCTTCAGTTGAGTCGAAGACTGAAATGCTTTATACCCTTAACCCCCAAGGATCGTGTGCCGTGGCGGGCTGCCTTCGTCGGCTGAGGACCTTGGCGCATGCTCGGCATGTTGTATATTGATGCTGTGGATGTCTTCGTGAAAGTTTCAAATCTGGCCAGACCAGGACCTCTGGAAAGTGGGCGCGGACGTCTGCAGCAGGAGCGTGTTGCGGGCTCGGAGCTTGGTTGAAGCAAGAAGCTCTAAACCCCTGACCCCGAACTCAGAACCAATCCGAATGTCCTTGCCTTGAGGAAGTCCAGCACCTGGCAGCACCGGAAGTAAGTAGCGCCCCGAACAGGCTCCAATCCCACCGGTTCATGAGGCTGGAAGCAACAAGTCCATTTGGGGGCAGCTCTTATATCGCTTCTCCCATCACCATGCTGTGTGCAGTCCTGGCTGTAGCCGGGGTTAGGCTATCGGGTGCGGTGCGCCAGTCGAGGATTCTCCCTTTTTAAGTCATCATCACGTGGACGACCATTTGAACAAATTCGGCGCCGAAGCGTGGCAAAGCAGGATCGTGATCCTAGATGAGCCATCTTTGCCTCGGGACGAGGCTGCCACCGCCCTGTCTGAGGGGCGACTTCGAGAGCATTGTGAGACAGCTCACGTAACTAACGTTTGAGGGGCGATGAGAGGTGTATGTCGGGTGACCCAGCCCAACTGGCTCTGTGCCGCCAGAGTTTTCGGAGCCCGCGATGCGAGAGGGGTAGGTGACGGCCGCAGAGAAGGCAGGCCATTGCTTAAACTGCCACTCCATTTTTTTGCCGCATGGCAGGCGGACTCCATCGCTTTTGGCACTCTGCTCACATTGCGAGGCGCGGTGGGATTGAGGAGAAAGCTCTACATGGGACCCGGCTCAGCCCATGCCCTGTCAGGCCAGGGCAAGACGGGCTGGCCGAACAACGGCCACATCTCGGTCCAGTCACTCGTATGCAGTCCTGGGTTACGAAGGCTGTGGGCAGGGGTTCAAGAGTTTGAAGCTTAAAGCGCGGAATCAGGGCTGCTGCGTAACATCAGCCAGTCCTTGCGGAAGTTTTGGGTTCTCGTGCTTCTCTGGGTGGCACCTCTAAGCAAGCCGAGGTGTTGCCTGGGAAAGAACGTGGGCTTTATGAACGAGCTCTACCCAGGTCCTGGTCGTTGTGTACTAGCTATCGGGTATGCCGGCTCTGGAGGAAGCCTCACCTCTGAAGGGTGAACGCTTCCTATCCCACATTCAAAAACCCTCCATGAGAAACAGCGAAGAGTCGCATGGCACCCCCCCCCCCTTCACGACATGAATCCGAGATTTGCAGAGCCCCAACGAAAAAATCCACAACAAAAAAGCCCGGCGGAGCAGGGAAGACCTTCGTCTTGAGCGGTGAACGCCTCGGTCGGCTGATGGTGCAAAGCGCCCGGGATCAGGCAGAGCCTCAGCGGGGCCCGAAAGCCTGAACTTCGAGGGCCTGAAGGAAGACTTTGGGTTTAGGGGCTTAAGGCGTTTGGTGATGGTGAAAGGAAGCCCTGGACCTCCGATATCAGAGCTGGGATTGAAAGCTTTTGCTGATTCTGATGGTGAGCACTTGACTGAGGGCGGAGGTGGTGCTGATCTTGCTAGTTGTGGCTGATGGTGTCGAACTCACAACCTTCCATCGGGCCATTGGGATCGCGCCGCATCGGGAACAGCAATAGATGAAGCTTCCGAATCGGCCGTCGCCCGTCAGGGCCTCTGCCCCATCTTCAATGCTCGGGCCTGAGCCGTGCACCATTGGTGTAACCACGATGCTTCCAGGAAAAGGCTTGTGAACATGTCTGAAAGCACCTCCAGACTCTGCGTTTGTGCTGCCTGGTCGAGTAGCACTTCATAGCTTCTCGCTCACTGCAGGGAGACTAGATGATACCTGATGTTTTCAAGGGCTCGTGGCTTTTTTTGGCTGCAGTTCGCGCTCCCCGCACCAATGAACGCAGAACGGCCATCATGATCTTGCGTGAAGCGGTTTAGGTGACAACGAAGCAGCACCAGCTTGAAAGCCTCGAGACGAGGCCATCATTGGCTTTGAGGGTGACGAGTTCTATGCTGCAAAAGCCTTGGACGTCGGTGTGGTGGGCAGGACTTTCCAGGCCCAACCCGGTGTGGGTTTTGGGCATCAAAGCTTACCAGTAGACTTGAAAGCATCTGGTACGCATTGCCGGGCTTTGACATACATGCATGTTCGGGCGTGCAAAGGTGCACGTTTGCATTCCGACGTTTTTGCGGCATTGCTGGCACAGGCGAGGCGATTTGATTGGTCGGAGGTTCTCAAGTGATCCTCGATGCCGAATGGAATAGTCGTAGTAGGATCTCGATCCAAATGAAGCTCCGTCGCCGCATTGCTGTAAGGCTGTAAGGCAATGGGCACCCTGGAAATGGAAATCCGGCTTTGTCCTTGCCCGGTTCAGGGGTGTGCTTGGGACCACGAAGGTGTTTATGCAGTGGCGAATAGGCAGGAAAGGCCAGATAAGCTTTGAAGCTCGTGCAGCTCGACTCACCGACGCAGGAGGTGCCCTTCTGGTGTGAGAAAACGGTGCCGATCGGTATCCGAGATGCTTCAGGCCGGGTCCGGCACGGATGGGATCTTCGCGATGCATTCACATTGTCCGGCATCCCTTCCTGCGGTGCTGACGTCCGTGCTTCGCAGGTGCTTACATCATCAACCCCGAGAAATCCTACAAAGTGAAGATGGACCGAGCCCCACTTTGGGCTTGCTACTTCGGGTTGCAAGGGAAGGGCGACCAGAAGGCCCAGCGAAGGAAAGACGGGGATTGGCCTGGGTTGGGCCTACAAAGAACCGCCTTGAGATGTTTTGATGCCCTTCAATCCCGGAACGACGTTCCCCGCCCTTGTGTGAGATCGTAAAGAGACTCTCATCTCAATCTCTTCAATTATCGGAGGGGGCTGAATCAGTATCTGGAAGCGAGGATGCTCCCCGTGTCCCTGAACATTACATGGCATGTATCACACCCAGACTCGATTTGGACCCCCGCGTAGACTGGCGTGGCGAGCTGGTCCTGCAGTTGGAGCGATGGAACTCCCGCCCATGACCCTGTTCGATGTAGGTTTTGCGCGCAAGGTACCAGTTTACGCGAGCGTGCATTCCGTGCATGGAGTGTTCAGGACGATGAAGTGATCGTCCTGGCCGAGGACGCCGGACGATGTAGCACGAAGCCTGAGCCCACATCCTTGACCGTTCCTTCTCAGGTTCTGAGTGAGCCCAGCCGGGGTCTGGCCATGAGTCGTAGATGTCGATGCCTTTGTAGGATGACGATGCCATTCAGCGCATGCCGGAGCCAATGATGGATTTCCAGGCAGTTGCGACCAGATTGGGCAAGAGACTGTGTCATGGCAGTAGAAAGCACAATCGTCACCTTGAACACTAGCTCGGTCAGGCAGGAGGCAAAAATAGTAGAACGCTTGAGATGGATAGCAGCCACTCAGCAGATCTCAGCAGTCTACAGGCATGTGTCAACTCGGCTTCGCGAATGGGTGGACAAAGATGCAAGTGAAGCCAACTACGCGAAAACAGGAGAAAAATTCTCCCTCGCGACGCGTTTCTTTCGTGTCGATACAGGTCGGGAACAGTAGTATGCACAGTCGCATCGCTGGGTGTTGCACCTGTGGGTGGGGCTGGCGGGGATGGCGGCTGCATCTGGCGCTCAGAAAGACGTTGCCACGAGGGATCGGCTGAGGGATGTGGATGATTCGATTTGGTTGCCTGGGTCCACCGACTCGATTCAGGTGTTATCGAATCTCCCCAACACATTCCTTGCTCTCCTGGTGCAGGCCAGCTCCACCAGTCCTGCAAGTCAAGGAAAGCATCTCACATCATCTCACGGCGACATCCTAGGCCACGATTTCTTCCGCGGTTCTTCTTGAACCATTGGACGATGTGCGACGACTTGCCCGCATGCGCAGTCATTGCAGATAGACTGAACTGCACTGAAGACAGCGCGGACCGTTGCCGAAGCATGGAGTTACGGTGCGCAGCAGCTCGAGCAAAGCTGGAGCTGGGTCTACGCAGGATCAACCAAGGCTTGCCTCCCCATAAGGCCGCCGCAGGAAGACCCAGCTGACCTCCAGTTTCAGGAAAAGGGGAGCTTTGGGCGGTCCATGCTTTCGCCCAGTGCCTCGCTGAATTCGCAGTTTTGACTGCAGTTGGTGGTGGTTCCTTCTCGCGTAAGGAGCAAACAAAAATCGTTCCTTTGGTGGCGGGGAGCGACAAATCGTACGAGGGAGAGGCCGAGTCGACATCCTTCGTTTTTCGCGAAAACGACGCAGGGAAGCAGTTGTGTATGCAGTATGTATCCCGCATCCACGTGCAGTGTGGTAGTCTGCCCGCTCCGCGGGTGATGCCGAACGAGAAGCAGGCAAAGAAGTCGGCGGCCTATGTCTTCAAGACAGATCCCGACGTGCTGAAGTCTCGCAAATTCCTCAAAGTGGTGAAATGTTTGGAAAACATGGCATTTACTAACAACACAAGAAAGAAGAGTCGCGTCGCTCGAGAGGCGCGTGGCCAACACGCTCAAGAAGGATAGCACTCTCGGCCACCATGACGGGTTAACTTGGAAGCACGAGGGGAGGTGCTGCCAAGTGTTCATGATGAGCTCTGTGTTGATTGGGCGGCGCACGCTTGAAAGAACCTCTTTGGATGTGCACTGCTTTGTGCTCGTTGCGGGCTCGCGCGTCTCCTTGTGCTTTTTCAGACGGCTGACCACCAGGGAGCAGATACTAACCTAAGTTCGGGCTCTGCCTGGCAATGCACTCCCTATAATGTCCCTATAGACTATCGAGCATGATATTGCCTGGGCCCGCTCTGCCTTCTTTGGCGGGCGCTTGACCCTCAACACGTCAAATCCGCCTCCCTGAGTTGATGGAGGCCTGGCGAAATAAGTACGGGGCTTCCACTTTCGTGGAGGCGGATCCAAACGACAATGCGACACGGCAGCATCGAAGACTCCTTCACTTCTTTGCTTGGGGGCTTTTGCATAGGTCGGTACCCGAAGGTGACCAGGCTAGATCTGAGTGCTTTGATCGTGCTACTTAGTATCATCTTCGCCCATTGTCTGTCGCCCCTCGCCCATGAGGAATCACGAATCGCCCATCTGTTATTCTCAGAGTCACCCCTTAGCCTCACCATCTTCATTATCACCACAGCAGCCGGTGATCACCGTTGCCGCGACCGTGACGAGCATCACCACCAACATGGGCATGGAGATGGGGACGCGAGAATTCAGGATAGTGGTGGCGGTGTGTGATGATGATGATGATGATGATGATGATGATGATGATGATATTGATGTTGCTGTTGTTGTTGTTTATGATGATGATGATGGTGATCCGCATCATCACCCCCGTTCCACTGAGACCATCACGACATCATCCAAGGCAGATTCCCTCTTTTCAGCTTGGGGGCGTCCCTCAGCCCGAGCCGTTGAGCATTGCTGATTTTCCAGGAGAA
Source organism: Symbiodinium sp. CCMP2456 (assembly GCA_905221635.1). Classification (NCBI taxonomy): domain Eukaryota; class Dinophyceae; order Suessiales; family Symbiodiniaceae; genus Symbiodinium; species Symbiodinium sp. CCMP2456. The sequence continues at coordinate 56,327 of CAJNDV010016435.1, read as the reverse complement.
AGTGCAGGTTTTGATCTGCAACTTCACCGAACGAGGACCACCTGTGAGGGCTTCTGTCAGACTGTCGCGGTCAGCCTGATGGTAGAAGGCCATCAGAAGACCGAACCCAAGTTCAAGCACCTGCGGCTTGAGGTGCTTCCTTGCATAGCTTGTTAATTTTTGCATGTGCAACAATCAACAAAGAGCCTGGCTTCTTATCGTGCCGCTAGTTCGCTATTCGCCTTTCGCGAGATCATGAGGATACGGCTGTGCCATCCTGTTCGCTTTGGACGAGTGCTTCGGCGAAGAATCGGAGGGCGGAGCTCCTACTGGAGCTGTCTCTGTGGTTGCGTTCCTGAGTCTTGTGTTTCGGGCCCGAGGTGAGCCAAGTCCCCCCGTATTCGGGGCACAAATACTATAACGTTTGCTGCAAGTAACTTGAAATTCCATGCAGAGGCAGGCAGCGTACAATGCCATTTACAGCAATACTCCACCCTGTCCTCGCCTGCAACTAGGGGATTGGGATGTGCCTAGACACCGCGGCCACTGATTCGAGGATGGTCGCTTCGGGATCCGCAGCTTGCCCGCAACAGCTATAATTATTAAAATAAACTATACTATATTAGACTATATTATATTATACTCTATTATAGGTCAAGTGGTGCGAGCCAGGCTGACCTTTGGAACCCCACACCCGAAGTCCGTACCACGCAGCAGCGCCAGCGGGGTATAATGATGATAGGGGGAGTTGCAGAAAACAGGCGGCCCCTTAATCTAAGCAGTGGCATCAGTGGCATCCCTTGTTAGCCCCACGGTCAGACCTTAGACCAAGGTTTGTGACATCTTCTGCTCGCTGACGGACGCTTGGCCTGAGGAGGGCGGTGGGAGGCCTCGGGCCCATGATAATTTGGGCTTTCTTGGTTGTTATTAGAGCGTGTCGTAGGGTTGTTCGTGCTGGTAAGGTTTGCACGGGTCCGTAGGGATTTATTCTTGGTCGGCCTCTTCCTCGAACGTCCTTATGCAGGGGTTCTGGCTTTTGCGTCTTCGGGTTAGGAGATGCCAGAGAGGGATGGATGTCATTTCTTTTGTACTTTCGGATCGCAGGTGCGATGTAGCTGCGCCTCTTGCGGGGTTTCTGTCCTTTGATGGCGTGCTGGTCTGACGTTGCTCTCCGAATAAAAGGGAAATCTCGCTCAGGGATGGCTCGGCCCAGTGGGGGGCAGTTGTGGAGGTTGCCTCTTGAAGGTCTTCCCGAGTCTACGGTGGCAGTGTGAGACACCTTGAGGCACCCTGCAGGCTCGGCAACTCCTAGGGCCCACAGTCAGAACCAACAAGCTAGGCAGCTTCGGAGAAGACGTGCTTTCGTGACTTTCGGGTTTATGCAGTCATGCCTCACTGACTGCACTTCCGTGTGCGTGTGGCATGTGTGGGTATGTTTGGGTAAGGGTTTTCTGGGGTGGACGGCAGATGCAGCTGAGATGCCTCACCCCACGGACCTCGAATGTAAGCATGTGCCGGTACATCTGTATGCGTGCACGCATGCATGACTTCCAAGACCAACGGACTGCCTGCAAATCGAGGAAGAAGATGCCCGAGCCATCGTGAGCAATGCCGAAGAGGAGCAGGACCGCAGGCTCAAGAACATCGAGGTCGGCCCCCAGCTTTCAGAGCCAAGGGTCGCAGGAGCCCAACTCCACAGTCAATCCGAGCTTTCCGGAGAGGTGAGGCGAATCTACACCACGGCCCAGCACCAGATGACTGCGCAGCACAAGCTCAACATGATGCCTCTTCAGCCCTTTGAAAAGGTTTGGCCAGGGAGATGTAGTGGCAGTGGTAGTCGTAGTAGTAGTGGCAGTGGTAGTCTTAGTTAGTAGTAGCGGCAGTAGCAGTGGCAGATGCGGTAGCAGTAGCAGCAGTGGCAATGGCAGTGGCAGTCGTTGTTGTCGTCGTTGCCGTAGTAGTGGTGCCCCTGTCCGCTTCTGCGAGATTTTCAACTTTTTTGGGGGCAGGTTGTGCGGTTTCGATAGGTGTTTACAGAAGGGGTAGATAACAACTCAAGCAAGCTTCTTAGTCTTAGTATAATAAAGGCATCCTGAATCTCAGCGATTGTAGCATTGTAGTGTACCTTTCAATCTCTTTGTTTTGGTGGCGGGGGGGCGGGCTCATAGTTCAATTCTTAACCTCAGGCCCCAGAACTTGTAATCCCGTACCGAGTTTTCAGGCAATCCCTTCTGCGGTTCATGATGCATCAAAGCATTGTGCGCCACGGCAACTCCGATGATGGGTGTGGCATGTATGAGTGTGTTGATGTTTGGACCTGTGGCAAGCCACTACAAGGCATATGAAGCTTGAGCTGAAATGTGAGGGACTACGACTTCCACTTCATCCTGGCTGACAGCGCCCTTGGCTTTCAGAAGGCCTTGGACAACTTGTGTTTGTTTCTGTCCTTTGACCAGCAGGTAGTTCCGGGCCAGAGATTGCGGCGTCTTGCAGGCCGACGAGCAGACGGTGGCCATCATCCTGCAGATGAAGATGCTCCTGAAGGCATTGCTGCCGGGGTTTTGTGCTCGTACCGCTCGTACCGATCCCGGAAGCTGGCAGCCTGTCCGACCTCCCACAAACAGTTCCTTGCCTGTCTAGGAACCTGCTAATGTAAACTGTGTCATATTGTCACTTGTTCTTTGGGTAATGGCCTCGTGTTTCCGTCGCCTTCAGTGCTCGGCTGTCTTCTTGGTTTGCATGGCCTTCTTATCCTTTCGAGTTTGGTGCTCCAGTCGAGCTGTGGGCTGTGCTTCTTTTTGATTTTCCTTGTCAGTGCAATTGCGGAGCTTTGCCTCGTACGAGTATCCTACAGTATCCAGTCTGGCACAATGTGCCCGTCCGCAAGTCCTTCAGCATCTGTTTTCGAGGTTCCAGTTCACCTGGACAAGAGGAGCAAAGCTGATCAGGATGAACAACTTGCAGAGCGCAATACAACCGCCGCAGGCTTCGAAAACATGAGGCACTATGGAAGGTACCCGCAGGACGTGACAGACCTGCATTGCCGCGCAGCATAATTGACAACAGTAGCGATGCTCATGAACCAGACAGCGAGACAGGCTTGCGCAGATCTCTGGTCATCGTCCTATAAGTTGGTTGGACACGCGTCTACTGCTACTAGTCTCAGAAACAGGGCCCAGGGGCAGAACAGCATCCCATAGGAGCGGTTGCTGTGCTTGCAGTTCAGGAAACAGAGTACAACACCC
>CAJNDV010016435.1:42461-53003 GCA_905221635.1 Symbiodinium sp. CCMP2456 | reverse complement strand
AAAAAAAAAAAAATATATATATATAAGGGGCCAGCAAGGACTTGTTGTCAGGATACCGTTTCCTCCAGCAAAGATGCATCCCAGCGCCCCGCGCTCTCCAGGCCCGCGCGCCCGACCTGGAGTTCAACCCGCTCGCCGGGGCTCCCGGCTGATACGCCGCAGTGCAGTACCATCCGGCGCAGTTTAGAACAGCATACTATATTATATCATAGCATGGGAGAATGTAGTCTGTTCCGGTGGGTTTGAGTCCATTATATGGGAAGTTCTGCTCTCGTCGCCCTTTGTGCCCTTCGCCTTTGCAACCCATCCTACTGTATGCCCTCAGTGGTTTCAACCGTAGAGCTACACGAAAGCCTTCAACGGGTATAGTGAAGTATAGTATGTCATAGCATATGGAATCGTTAACATCTTTAAGCCATCCTAAACCAGACTTCTTTCAAAGAACAATCGAGGTCCTTAGATCCAAGAGAAGCCGCTCGTAAAGCATAGTGTATAGTGTATAATATGTGGTATATTATAGTATGCAGTATCAGTATATGGTTCCATGCCGAACTCCTAAACTTCTGAAAGCAAGCGAGGTCGAGATCTGCACCAGCAACGCCCACGCGCAGCTGGGGCTTCTCGGGATCGAGCGCCTCGGAAGCGCTTTCTGAGAGTCCCTGAGACATGAGGGGTCAATGCTAAACCCGCACCCTGCAGCCGAAGAGTGTATCCAGAAAGTAAGTGTGAACCGCGAGCTCGAAATCTTGAATCCAATGACCTCCTTTCACCTACCCTACAACCAAATCGTAATAGCTCCATATGCATTAGCTTGGCCCTCACAGGAACACCATCAACACCATCTCCATGATGTCACGTGCAATGGCCCCTCGGCAACCGGGCTCTCAGCCATTTCACGTCGTCCCTTTCCGGCATCCGTGGCTTCGGAATCAGAACCCTGAAGTATGGTATGTGGCATAGGGTCGCAGATTTCTGCGTGCTGGCTCAGGGCGGTAGTGTCGAGGAGCGCGGGAGCTTCTACTCAGAAATGCGGTTAGCAAAGAGCTCGGAAGTCTGATGGCAGCAGCGGCAGTAGTACCAGGACCAGCAGCTGCAAGAGCAGAGGAGGCCAGTGGCACTCGTAGTTGTCATTATCATCGTCTTCGTCCGTCGTCGTTGATGTAGTAGCAGGAGGAGCAGAAAAAGCAGCAGTAGCAGTAGCAGCGATAGGAGTATCCATTACAATAGTAGGGAGAAGTTGTTGTTCGCAGGAGTGGCAGCAGCACAATGAAAAGTAGTTGCTTCTGCAGCTTTTGCCGTGGCTGCTGCTGCTGCTGCTCTTGTTGCCGTTGATAGTGTTGCTGCTAGCTGTCAGACTTCTTGTAGTCCAGTTTGGGCAGGTTGGGGATATCAAGTCTTCCGCCATCATCAGATAGAGCGGCGTTTCTGAGCATTAGGGGTTTCTCTTGGGGCAGGGGGGCCACTGCAGGCAGCCAAGTCCCTAGTACCTTGTGTCGGATCAGTGCCCAGGCCCTCGTAGCCATCGACACCCTGGCACACGGTGTGCTTTCTGACCTGCTTTCAGCCACGGGCAACAACATGGACATTATGTGCCCCGGCTTTTCCGGGCGCTGGTCTAATGACAGCAATGCTGCCCCCCTTCTTCCTCCCGATAACTCGGGGTCTTCAAGGTTTGTAGGGCTGCTTTCCAAGATTTCCGAGCGTCTTCGTGGCTTCGGCTGCTCTTTCGAAGTCGATGTCGGAAGCTGGTGCGACCATTAAAGCGGGGCTTCTCTTGAGGACCCTGGGAGACTATCTCGGCCAACAGCGGCTGCCATCGCAGCAACGCGGATTGAGTAGTGGTTTTTGTTCGAGGCCAGGGCAAGAAGCTGTGATGCGTCCGGTTGCTTCAGACTTCGTTGACCTAAAGGGTACAAAGTTAAAAGGCGGGAACGGCTCGGTCGCAGACACCTCAGCATGGGATTTTGTCGTAATCGGGTGTCGTTGGAGCCGCACCCTGTGCTGTGAAGCCAGGCTGTTGCAGAGCTTGAGCCGAAAAACACTTGGCCTTCGGCAGCCACATCAGCTATTGGTTTTCCAACGAAATACTGCCCTGAGGCAAAAAAAACTGCCCTGAAGCACGGAGTCCGAGGATATCTTTTGCAGAGATCACGGCCATGGTGAACCGCGCAGCCCAGCAGGCGGGTGCCTGATACTTTTTGGGGTCCAGGGTTCGTTAGGAGAAGCTTTGGCAGTTCTTTGGAAGCTTCACGAAATCTCAACGTGCTTAAATGGATGATCTGGGACTCAAAAGGCTTTGACGGCAGCTGGCTGTTTCGGGTCGTGTCGGGAGCTTCGGGGCATTCGCCTCGGTATTTGAACCCGTGGCAACGCCCTGGAGGCGGGGGACGCTACAGTATTCCAAGCTCCGAAGAAACCCTCAAGCCGTCCAAGGTTGTAATTGGCTGGTCGGAGAGAGACTTGGCATGCATTGGGCACGATTCCCGCATGGCCAACGAGCAGAACACCCGGTTTGAACCAAGACACTGCTTGACGCCGCATTTTGCCACCGGGCGAGCTGCCGAATGACACATACGCACAGAACACGCTGCGACGAATGGGGAAAGAGTGCCAAAGCAAACCTGAAGACCATGTTAGGGCACAGGCCGCCATGAACAGAAGGTATTGAAGCCCACTCGGGCCTACTCCCTTGTCAGAACATTACCTGAAGTTCAGGTCCCCTATAGCAGCTATAGCAGACCCCTAAGCTCCCGTTCTTAAACGACCACAAACTGCTATGACCCCGGATCTTTCCTTTAACGCTGCCTTCGGCAACCTGCAAGGAGACAGCGACGGCAACAAGGCGCAGAGACGTGTTGTTGAGAAGGGAACATACAGAACAACAGTACAATGGCCACTTAGAGTTTCCAAATCATACCATGTTGTCGTCTCCCAAACCCCAGTCTATCGTTAAATCCGTTGCTCTCCCTGCGGAAGTTTCATCTTTGTATGGAGGGCTTGAAACTTAAGGGTTCCATGCTTTTGACTTTAACGCCAGCTTTTGCGAGTTCTCCGAAGCAGGTTTGGGTGGTGAACCCCAAGGAAAAGCTGCAGCCGCGGGTTTGGACCGAGGAGGATCGCATCGTGGTGATCAAGGCGGACGAGGGAAGGGGCGCCTTGTTCTAGGTGGTTCCTTACCATCTGCTAACATTCTCTGAGATTTCGGGTAATAGTACACAGTACGACGCGCCCGTAGTCGGTTCCTGCCGTCGGCAAACTCTGGTAAAGCGGGATTTCATAGTAGCGTCGGACGTCCTCGTGGTAGGGTTCCAGGTCCATGCATCAGGGCTCTTGATCTGGTGCTTCAGAGTACGGTATCCTTGCATCGTGTCGAGTCGAGTTCTTCAGATTGGGGCGCCGGTAACCAGTACATCATGCGCGGGACTTTTAGCAGGGTAAAGTTGCATGCTTTTGAGCTACAGTCTTGTCGTGATGCCTCTCCTGTTTGGGGAACCGCGGACTTGCCATCATGAACCATGTGTAGATGTGAGTTGCCATCCTGTCGTCTCATTGTGTCGGGAACTTCCGGCGCCCCGGCTCCCGATAGCGCAGTTTGCCATGACTTGCGCCTATGTGCAGGATGTGTGAGCCCGGCACCCCACGAGCTGATCATGCAGCCGGAAAAGACGAGAGTCGCCAGCTCCATCCCAGGGCTCGAACCTTTTGTCTGCCTCTCTCACCATCAAGTACCTCACTGTCAGAAATGGAGTCGGATTTCCGCTAGAGTCGCCAGAGCACAGCTGGAAGAAGAGACACGCCCAGGCCTCACTCCATACACTCGTGAAGCCGGTAAAGCTTTCTGTGATGAGCCCTTGTGTGCTGCAACCCTTAGTCGTCATGACAGACACTGAGCCAGCAGTCTGCCCCTAGTTGCACCATGGTCATGGTGATCAAGGTTGGTAGTGCGACCATCGTATCCAGCGCAAGAATGGAAGAATTGCCGCAGCGGCACTATCCTACCCACAGACCCCGTCTCCGATGATCTTGCGGAGCCTAAGAAGCAGATTCCAAGCCAGAAGCTGGTCGGGCGATGAGCAATGCGTCTGCTGGGAGCAGCTGCAGCGTGGCAGCGGCACCGGAGGTCGAGGTGGCAGAAGTACGTGGGTTGCCCCTCCCAAAACAGGCAATGGCCGTAGCCGAAGGCCATCCCAAACGCAGAGTTTTTGACTTTCGGGAGACCAAATTCCTCTTGGTCAAAAATTGCTGGAACGTAGACCCGTGCAGCCGTCTTTGCAAGAGGCCAAGCGGAGGAAGGGGCCGCTACCGGTCTTTGTCTGCGAGTACCACGACGAGGCTCCGATTGTGTTCTTTCCCCGAGCTACGCAGAGACTGAAGTGAAGATAGTGCAGGGAACACATAAGGTTGTTCCAGATTTGAGGTTCCAGGTTCTAGTCAAGTTAGCATCTGGGAGTCTCTTGTTGCACAAAGTCTTCCGAGTGAAGACCAGGATTACCACCGTGGTCACCACGATTTGTCATAGTCATGTCGCCATGGCAATTTGCCAGTACGTATTCAGTGGCGGAAGTTTGCTCCAGGCCCTTCGCTTTCTGCATTTCTGCATTCGGCGACGCAAGGCTGGGCATTCCCTTCCAGAGATCTGCCATGTCGTGATGTTGAGGCCTGTTGAGGCCCTTGCCATCAGTGTTGCTTCCTGCCCACCTGATATCTTCATGATTGCTCTGGTTCAACAACAGACAGGCCCATGACGGTCAACGGAGCGCGGTCTCGCAATCAGGCTGTGATCATCGTCGGCCGTTGTAACACAATGCGCAAGGACGGTCATCTGCCGAGTCCGGTCGATGAGCCGTTTTATGGGCCAGCTTCCCTCGTCGGTGCCGCAAGGGTCGTCCGGCTTCTCCGTTTAGACGGGAGGCGATGCGGCGGGGTTGCAGGGGGGTGTAAGTGGCACGAAACCGAAGGCAGATGGCATCGCTTCTTGCCATGGAACCCGGGAGAGTGTCGTCACAGGGAACGGTAGTATGCACACTCGCAGCGCTGGGTGTTTCACCTGTGGGCGGGGATGGCGGCGCACCCGGCGCTCAGAAAGACGTTTGCACGAGGGATCGGCTGAGGGATGCGGATGATTCGATTTGGTTGCGGGGGTCCACCGACTCGATTCAGGTGTTATCGAATCTCCCCAACACATTCCATGCTCTCCTAGTGCAGGCCAGCTCCACTCGTCCTGCAAGTCAAGGAAAGCATCTCACATCATCTCACGGAGACAGCCTAGGCCACGATTTCTTCCACGGTCTTCTTGAGCCATTGAACGATGTGCGACGACTTGCCCGCACGCGCGGTCATGTATATAGCGAACTGCATTGAAAGACAGCACGGACGATTATGCCACCCTTGCCGAAACTTGGAGTGCGTCCCACAAAAGCCGCGCCCAACCCAAGTCGCCCGATCATCATCCGCATTAGAGGGAGGGCTGCATTGTGGGGTGTGAGGCAAGTTGACTGAACCGGACAGACCAAAGAACAGAGAGAGAGAGAGAGAGAGAGAGTGCCTCACGAACATAGGGGGGCCTCACCAGCTCCCTTGACCCGGTGGAAGAAGAGACACTCAAAAAGCAAGGCATAGGGTGCTCCCAACTAACATACCCTCACTTCTCGAATCTTTGCCAAGATTCCCTTCGGCGATCTGGCGATGGTTCACCTGGATGCGCATCCAGACCTCTCGGCATCAACGCAGCGGCACGTCACCAACAGATGGGCTGGAAGCCAGTGAGCTCTTGTCTCGGTCTTCGGTTTTTGACTTTGTAACAGCTGTGACTGGTTCTTGCTTTGCAGGGATGCCTTGTCAGCTTTCTGTGCAACGGTTTAGCCTGAAGCGTGGCTTTGTTGCGTTCGGAGAGATGCTTCTTCAAATGGTTCCTTGGATGCTCGCTGCGAACTGCTTGGAGAGTTCACTGGCCCAGTCCTTTGCTGCCAGTGCTCCGCAAAGCTTCCAGTTTGGCAGCAGCAAGGCTATCCTTGACCTGTTGACCGGCTTGTGGATAGGTTGAATACATGAGAACAGTAGCAGACAACAATGACAGTAAGAGTAATGACGACGTTGTGTGTTGAGGCTGGAGGCGGACCGAATCTACGACAGCCCCCTGGAGGCGAGGATGGAGTGATGGAGTTCGGAGTTCGCACGCAAGATCACAGCCAGACCAGGGGCAGCGAAAAGACAGCCACAAACAACAAGAACAGGAAAGAAACCACCATCAGCAGAAGGAGGCGCACAGGATGAAACGCAATCTAGTCTTCGACGTTCAGCTGTACCCGTAGCCCTCTTCGCGACTTACGCAGCCATGAAGGATGCAAAAGACTGCGATGCATAGCACTGGAGGTAGAGCCTCTACCATGTTCCACAAGAGTGGTATTGTGTGTGCGTGTGTGTGTTTGCTTGTTTTTGTGCTGAAGGCTCCTTGGATGCCCACTGCCCAACGCTGTGGGTTTTCTGCAGCAATGCCTGCACACACCTGTGCACAGTAGCAGTAGAAAGACATTTCAAGCTGAGTTCTGGTGCAGTTGAGGAGTCCTTTCTAGCCTCTCGCGTGCTTATGCGTCGAGCATTTGCAGTTAGCCCGATGTTGGCTTCACAGCATTCACGGCACGCCAGATCTTCTGGCTGTTTCTTTCGCTTGCCATGCGCCGGACGAGTCAATGCTCCCTGTATGCTGCCGTTTTTGACTGCGCCACGTTGCATCAAAAGGGCTTCCCCTAAGCCTCCAGGTACCTACTATATAGGGTCCTAGGGGCTCTAGTACCCTCTATAGTGGGTACCTGGAGGGTTAGGCTTCGGATCTGGACTGTCCACAAGCTTGTCCCTGCCGCTGAGTTCCCTCAGACGCTCCCGAGAATGCCGAGCCAAGTCCTTTGAATTTGAAAGTTGAGCTCAAGCCCCGCCGCGGTAGTCGTTACCTTGCAGCAAGACCGTAGTAAAATTACGAAGTGCCTGCCCTCAGCCTCAGGAAGTATGGGGTACGGGGATCAGGACTTGCGGGAGTTGATTTATTTCATCACCTCCTTGGCCAGGTCTATGCGGCGCTGCGCGAGGAGAGTCCACGTGATTCTTGCGCTTGAGAAGTCATCGTGTTTGAGTTTTGCTTCGGGCCTCGCATCCTAGCATCCTGACCTGAGTTTCCCAGCAAGGGAAGTGGAGGCTCAGGTGTGTCTTCGAGTCTTGACGGGCTTGGCAAGGCTTAGTGTAAAGCCCTCCGAACCCAGAATGAGACTGAGACTCAGCAAGGGGTCAACCTCTCCGAATCCTCATCCCTGTCCGTCACAGTGCGGATGTTGGCTTCAGCTTGTGTTGGAAAGAGGTCAAAGGCTTTGTCAAAGGGCTCTGCCACCGAACACCGGCCCTTCTAATCCCTGGCCCGGTGGTAGGCTGGATTTCACTGGGACTTCGTTTGTCTTTGTGATCCAGTTCCACCCGAATCAACCTCGCCTGTGAGCATCCTTCTCTGCTGTGCGAGAGGCCCGCATGATAACATTTTAGTTTACCAACATGCACCAAGACGCCCACCATATTCCACCATTGTAGAGTCCCCATGCATCAACAGGAGGATGGCGGCATCGCCCAGTGGATTCTCCCGGCCGTCTACGGAGGGCACCTGCGTAGCGTCTGGCGACTCGAGCCTGCATGGGCCGGGGATTTCCAGGGCGGAAGCTTTCGGATGGTCCTACACTGCGTCCTGAAATGGGGGTTTCCGAAAATAAGGGACCCTAATATAGTCCCCTAAATAGTAGGATCCTTATTTCGGTGTTTGGGGTTGAGAGGTTAGAGTTCGTCATTGAAGTAATGCTAGCACGAGCAGCCAGAGAGACGGCGCACAGTCAGTCAGGCATGTCTTGAATCGAGAAGGGCCCAAGAAAAGGACAGCAGCTTGCAAGAATTCGACAATGCGTGTCTGTACAAGTCCGAATCCTTGATCATATGGCTGCGGTATGGAAGTCACGCTGAGGCGGTAACTTTTGCTAGACTTCTTACAAAGTTTGGACACCTTCAAAAGCCGCAGCAATCGTACAGTCAAGGTGGGTTCGCCCTCACGGGTCGCAGCAGATTTCTGACGGCACGTATCGCAACTCTGACGCAGAGCCAAACCGTACGTGCAGTCTTTTTCGAGGGCTGAGGGCCTCGAGCAGAGGGCGTGGACTTAGTGGACAGGTCCCTCCTCTGTCTCTCCCTCTTCTTGCTTTCATGTCTGGAAGAGCACCTCGCCGGAGCTGCTGAGCCTTTTCTTGACTGACGGACAATTCTTGTCGCCACTTCTGCTCGCCTGCTGCGAGGGTGCCATGTCGGCCGCGGTCTCGGCTCTCGAGGTTGGCCAGCGGTCGAGAGGGCCATGCGGGGGAGGAGGGGTTGAATTCGGCGAATTCGGTGAGGAGGCATGTCATTGCCGGAACCCAAGATGCGCTTTCTTCGCGACGTCGACTTTTGGTGTATGCTTGAAAGCCCCTTAGTTTTCGCGACTCTCGAGCCCCAGTCCTCTGGGCTTGGAGACCTGTTTGCGATCTTCCGTAAGGCTCTGAGATCTGAGATGCCCTTGCTTTGGGCTGGCAGGGACGACGGACGGTCGCGAAAGGGATGAGGACGAGGCCCCGTGCTGCATCTGTGTATCTGCATCAGATGTGCGCGGTGCCGAACAGGGGCGCGAAGTTCAAAGCGGTCATGCAGGATTCCTCAGATTCCTCCTTGGCTCCCGACCTTCCAGCAACGGACCCAGAACACTGAATGAAGTTCCTATCAGGCTCAAGTCGAAGGTATCAAGATCAGTTGCTCCGAGCCTTATTTCGTTGAGGACGGATGGGAGGGTCAGGAGAAGGAGGTTTGAGTTGAGGCTTTGAGGGTGTGGAAAGAGACGGGTTTTGGGTCCAGAAACACAAAGTCCCCCATCAGGTTGGGGGTCAAGGGAGTTGCACTGTCCGGACGTTGCAGAAAGATTTAAAGCCCTGAAGCATGAACGTGCCAAAAGCCCTCAACCCCCACACCCTGTCTACCACCCCAATCTCGCAGGACGGCATCTACAGCCCCGAGAAATCGCTTCGATGCTCGCAGTCGTTGGACCTGAGGGTGTCGGGACCCCAAGGGTTTCGGGTGCGTCATAGACATACCCAGACAGGCGCAGAAGCAACCTCCACACCTGGACACACACACATAAATACCTACACACGTGCACATAGTCAGCAGGAGCCTAGTCGAGACGCCAAAGCTCGCAACTCGAAATACCTGGAGATAGTGCAGGTTTTTTAGAGCACGAATTTTTCAGGAGTCAGCCTCATATCCGTTCTAGTTCCAGAGGAGAGTCTCAGGCGAACCACCAAGCAAGAGCCTCCTCTATCAGGTCGGGAGAGTGAGACGCGAAGGCCTATGAATACTTGCGCCTGCAACTTTATGCATGTGCGCATGCATGCAGCAGCAACCGTAAGTCGCCGTAAGCCTTTAAGGCACTTTGAGGCAAGTTAGCTACCTTCACTACCGTAGGTCCCTTCTGCCTGGCGAAGACCAGCCGCTGCCGGCGTGGCGCGGCACAGGCCGCGGGATTCAAAGACTGTACGGGGTTTGGGCTGGCATGCAGCGGCCGAAAAGGGGTGGTTGACAGGTCGCAGTAGAAGTTGATGCGATGCCTGAGGCCTGTGCCAAGCCTGCCCCGCCCCGAAGCTGTCAGGAGAACCGAACTCCTCACAGGAGCACCATCCCTGGCTGCTGGATGTGGCTGGACTTGCAGAAAGCGGAGTGGCAGATGAGTTTTTTCTGCGGGGCCTGAGCCGAGCAGCTATCGGCAAGGGTCAGCTCGAAGCGGTTTGTTCGTTTCTCGCTGCAAGAGCCTTTGGCCTCTCCGCAGGTGTGCTTGGATTATTTTGCCTGCGAGAACCCGTTCCTGAGCCAGGCCGGGGGAATTCGTCGTGGCGTTCTGTCGAGTTCTGGGCTTCATCCCAGAAACCGTGAAGCAGCTGAAGCCGAAACGCCGTCCCCTAAATCGGCATCTGCTTCGACCTCCCAGCCTTCAAACTGGTGCAGGTCCGCCCAAAGGTGGCAGCCCCCCTGGCACAAATTCACTTTGCAGCTGCTTTTCGCCAAGGCTGTGTGGAGTATGAGAAACTGCAGAGAGCTAGGAGACGCAGTCGGGTTTCATGTGAAGGAAGACACATACTGACACATCCAGGTTTTGGAGGCTGATCGTTGTGTTAGCAGCGACAAGCAACAGTATTTGAGTCTGGGTTCAGGCAACACCGATAATGTCGGAACTGGAACACAACGGCCGCAACTGTCTCATCCGTGCCACTCGAACGGCTCCGATTCGCAGGCTGCCAGCCCACACGGCTCCCACTCTCATAAGTGCTGCTGGCTGCCAGCCTCAACGGCTCCGAATCGTGTCAAACTACGGTGCTGCGAGCTGCCAGCCCGCACGGCTCCCGCTCCCATCAGTGCTGCGGGCTGCCAGCCCGCACGGCTACGATTCGTTTCAAACTGCAGTGTTGCGGGCTGCCAGCCCGCACGGCTCCCGCTCCC
>CAJNDV010016435.1:23035-42361 GCA_905221635.1 Symbiodinium sp. CCMP2456 | reverse complement strand
TGTCCCAGTTGTGAGTGCTGAAAGGGCAAACTCACATGGACCTCCAGAGTACTCCCGAACGCTCCCAAACGCTCCCGCGCCGCGCGTACGAACGCTCCCAAACGCTCCTGCACCCAGTTTGCAAGCACTTTGGAGCCCCTACGATTACTCGAGCTACGGGCTCTAGGCCCGGGACTCGACAAGGCTTCGAAGTAACGAATTCTGACCTATGTGTCGAAACAAGCCTCGTCGCTACTACAGCATGGGACCTGGGAACACCCTCCCCAGAGAGAGGGGTGTTTGTTTGCTAAGTCCCGCAAAGTTTTCGTGCGGAGCCCTAAACTTAAATTACGTCCACGTGGATCCTCGCCTGGCAAGTCCGAGTGGTGAGAGCGTAAATTAGTGACTCTAAATGGGAGTGGGCCCAGCTTGCGAGCAGCTGGTGGAATTCGTAAGCTTTCACACGGCAATTCCAAACCAAAGTGACTCAACAGTTCGCTTCAAGATGCGAGACTCAATCCGGAGCACCCTGCAATTTCTTTAAACCGAAACTCAGTGGCTCTACCTTTTGCTATTTGGGTCAGAACGTAGAATTTCTGCGATACAAGCTCCTTGAATCTGAAACCCTAAACCCTAAACCCCTAAACTAAAGGCCCTTTTATTAAACCCTAATGACCCAACTCCACTCCGTTTGCTTCACGCTCTACCCCAAAGTGGTCCCAATTTCCAAAGCGTTTTCAGTCACCCAAACTCCAAATTTGTAAATTTGAATCTCAAGCTTCACCCGAGACCCCAGGTCCTGACCCAGTAACGCTCAAAAGTTTTTACCTTATGCGGTACCTTGGACCCTAAACAGCTTCAAGTGGACGTTTCTCGGGTTTGGAAAAATCCTTCAGTGCGTGAAGCATCATCCTGAGATTTTCACAGGAGTGGTTCAGGATCTTGGGTGCGAGACTTTAGCCAAAAATGCACCCCGACACTATAAAGGAAACAGCCGCAACCCAGCAACTTCAAGACGATAAGGATCACATTTGCGAACAGCTTCAGTTTGCGCCGGGTGATGTGTGTACCCAGAGGATGTGTGCTTTTGCGCTCCTTGTCAGTTCGCGCGCTGAAAGAACTGCAACCGATATCGGTCACTCTCGCAATGTTGGCTGAGTTTGATACTACTGCGTTTTTTCCCGCATGTCCTTTACTGCGCACGATATCCCCGAAACGTCCCCGAAAAGGTCGCCCCAAAACGAGCCTGCACCAACTTAATACTTCGAGTAGTATTCCCTTTCAAGTGGCGAGGAAGTGCAGGCGAGTCTCAAGTCTGCAGCATTGCTTCTCAGATCCTTGTCAAGTGCCATGCATCAACACACTTGCGCATCCCTTCCTGAAGATGCCTCGTATGCCGTGCTGAGAGAAACTGTGTTGCGGTACGAGCGTGTACAATTTCGTTGGGGTGCTGGTAATGTGTTTGACACTGTTTTGCTCGGGACCAAAGCCAATGACTTGCCGACTCCCATGGAGATCGATCGTGTTGGAAAAGGCGAAGGTAGCCAGCAGAGAGGTGGCAAGGACAAAGGCAAAGGTAAGGGCAACCAGCAGAAAGGTAACAAGGGCAAAGGCAAAGGCAATCTGCAGAAAGGTGACAAGGCAAGCAGCAGAAAGGTGACAAGATCAAGAATAAAGGCAAGCAGCAGAAAGACAAGAGCCACATCCAGTGCCACAGTTGCCCTTCAAAGATTCCAACATTTCCCGCTCAAGCTGCGTAGAAAGCCCCTTCCTTCCGGAATGAATCTTCTTGCCGTGACCTCCCTCATCCGAGATCTGGGTTGGTTCAACTGGGGCTCTCAGTGTCCGTCCATATCCTTTTGGATTCTGGACGCTCTAGTGTGCTGGATCTCAGGCTTACTCACTGGGATTGTGCTCGCCAGCCAGAGTTGCCGCCAGCTACTGCGACAGCTACTTTGGGCAGGTGTTCAAGATCCGCACCGGGTCTACGAGGATCGGCTGGCGGGTTACCGCGCTCGAGCGCACTGAGCAGACCCTGAATCGGAGATGGTGTCCGCCTCTCAAGTCTCACGACTGAAGCTGGCTAGCCAAGGTGCAGCATTCACATGGCTCCTTCTCAAGGTGCCCGATGGGCGGCAGATTGCTGCGGTGCACGTGCTATAAGCGTGGGGGCATCCTACTAGCGATTCCGCTCCTCGCGTTGATGGAAGACGAGCTCGGAAAGCAATCGCCGGAGTAACCGACGATTTTGGGCCTACCGAGAGCTGCCCTGTGCGGGGAGTTCCCCCCCAACGACTTGCGAAGAGGGCCAAGAAATGGAGAGGGAAGTTATCCTGCTCGATTGGCCTTCGCCCGGGAACCAGTTCCTCGAGAAGCAGTCACAAGCGCCAGCGATGGATAACGTGATCCAGTTCATGGACTCAGCCGGTACCGGTGCTGCAGTGGTGTGCCCGGCTGCAGCGGAATGGCACCGTGTAGCGGACGAGTGTGCGAACGGAGGAGGTGTCCGCGCTACCAGACCGCCGAGGAAGCCCCGCCAGCCCAAAAGAAGCGTGGAGCGGTGTTGGATGCCATCCTGCAGCAAATGCAATCGATGCAAGCGCAGATCTCAGCTTTGCAGGCAGGCCACGAACCAGGCCAGGAACAGGCCCGTCGCAGCTCAGACGCGCCTCGCAAGACCGAGGGGTCGTCAGCCTCGCCAGCTCGTCAGAGGAGGAGGACGGTCTCGCCAAGTTGCCCGGTGCCAAAAGCACAGTTCTGGGGGAGAAGCTAAAGGCCGCGATGAAGAAGAATCCCGAGGCGTACTCCGTCGCCATCCTCAAGCTCGTTGCGGAGTCGGTAGGTTCCGATGTGTTCCGCATCGAGGATCTGGAGCAGTTCTTCAAGGAGGAGATGCCAGTGGGGACACAGAAATCCCTGGGCTACAGGACGGGGAACTTGTATCTACAAGTTCCTGCGCACGGGGCAGGTAGAGAAAGCAAAGCTGCAAGTTCTGCTGGGTCTGGCGGCGACCGAGGAGTTCCTCCTGGACCAAAACTGGGGCTCAGCAGAAAGGCTGCTGCACATCCCCAAGCCTCCATTCCAGACATGGCGGGCGAACGAGGGATACATTCAACAGCGTTCGTGCAGAGCTGAGCCTCGCGGCTTATTCCGCCTACGTGGGCCGCGTTCATAGCACGTCTCCGAGACGAAGAGGTGCTGGTCCGTCGGCACGGAAAGTTCAAAGGCACCGGCAAGGGCAAAGACGAGAAGGGCGGCGAGAAGGAGTGAATGGCAGCGTCAAGACTCCTCTAGTAGCGCAGAGCTGGGGCCATGCTTCAGACCTCTGCTTGAAGGGTTTGCGTTCTACCAACACTAGCTTTTGCAGTTGTCTTCGCTCTGCAATGGCTACAGTACCTTGGGCCACGTCGCCCATGAAGCACATTATCGGGCCAGTCGAGGCATACGCTGTGCTTACGGCTCGCAAGGTGTTTCATCAATCCCTCTCAGGGCGCTACTGCACTTACTTCATGGATATGATGCTGTCATGCTCAGCTACATTCGCGGCACATCGACCAGCAGGCGTTTGAGAGACTTGCTTTTACCTTGGGAGTCCTTAGAGCAACACGCTCACACGTGGTCGTGGTGAGTGAAGAGGATATTGGAAAACGACGGGCGAAATCAACAAAACAAAATCGGAAAACCCAGAAGGCGTTTTCCGAAAAAGCCCGTTCAAACACACAAACCCAGAATCAGAAAACAGCGACGACGATATCAGAAAACAAGCCCAAAATCAGAAAACAAAATCGGAAAACAGAGAAGACCAAGTTGCCTATCGCAGTTACCCGCATCGGTTGAACTTGCTCAGATGAGAAATACTCGTTTTGCATGTATGGAAAGTAGACATCTTCGAATCCTCGTAAACAAATTGGCAACTTCATTTTGGTTGACAGTGACTTTTCCATATATCGTTGAGAAATCTGCATCGGTTCCACTTCGTCAAAAGTGCACATCGCAGTTAACCGCATCGGATGAATTTGCTCAGATGAGAAATACTCATTCTGCCTGTATGGAAAGTGCTTGTATATGTCATATATATCTATGTATTATATTTTCTTTATCTACATATGTAGTAAATCGGCTCTTTGTCCTGATACACCAAACGAGGCCAAGACGTGCTGCTGGATCAGCCATTCTGCGGCCCCGGTAGGCTACAGCGTCTGTAAATCGAGAGGGTGTCAAGTTCAGGGAGCAGCATGTTGCAGCACATGGTTGGGTTGGTGGGGGTGGGGGCGGGATAATAACGGTCTTTGTTTAATGCATCGGATGAACTTGTTCAGATGACAAACACGGTGAAGCATCAGCAAATTCATATTTGTTGACAACGACTTTTCAATTCTCGGTGAGAAATCTGCATCGGATCAACTTCGTCAGATGTGCCTATCGCAGCCAACCGCCTCGGATGAACTTGCTCAGATCCTGATCTTGCCTGTATGGAAAGTGAGCCCTGTTTTCTGATATTGTCCGCCGTGTTTTCTGATATTCCGTCTGGTTTTCGGAGTTTGCTCTGTACGTTTGCCTGATTTCTGTTGTTCGGTTTTCAGCTTTGTTTTTGGATTTCGTCCGCTGTTTTGTGATATCGTCCGCTCTGTTTTCGAATTTGTTTTCTGATTTCCTCCGTACCCCCAGGCCGCACGGCTCCCGCTCCCATGAGTGCTGCGGGCTGCCAGCCCGCACGGCTCCTGCTCCCGTCAATGCTGCGGGCTGCCAGCCCAGACGGTTCCGATTTGTTTCAAAATGCACTGCTGCGGGCTGCCAGCCCGAATCGTTTCAAACTGCAGTGCTGTGGGCTGCCAGCCCGCACGGCTCCCGCTCCCGTCAATGCTGCGGGCTGCCAGCCCGCACGGCTCCGATTCGTTTCAAGCTGCAGTGCTGCGGGATGCCAGCCCGCACGGCTCCCGCTCCCATCAGTGCATGCTGCGGGCTGCCAGCCGACACGGCTCCTGCTCCCGTCATTGCTGCGGGCCGCCAGCCCGCACGTTTCCGATTTGTTTCAAACTGCACTGCTGGGGGCTGCCAGCCCGCACGGATCGGCTGGCAGCCCGCTCCGATTCGTGCAGGTGTCAGCCCGCACGGCTCCATACGGGCTCCGATTTGTTTCAAACTGTGGGCTCTCGCCCCTGATGAGTGCTTCGGGCGGCCTGCACGGCTCCCAATCACATCAGTGCTGCGGGCTGCCTTCTCGCACGGCTCCGATTCGCCCCGCACGGTTCCAATTTATCCAATTTGTTTCAAACTGCAGTGCTACGGGCTCCCAATCCGCACGGCTCCTCAATGCTGCGGGCTGCCAGCCTGCACGGCGTTGAAAAGCGGCTCTGGTGCGACGGGCTGCCCGCACGGCTCCGATTCGCTTCGAAGATTAGTGTTGCCGCCTGCCAGCACACACGGCGCCCGTCATCTTTCATTGGTGCTACGGGCAGGCCGAAGAACATCGAAGAACCATGTTCTGGTACTATAGTCGTTTCTGGTGTCGAAAAGCCAACACTTAGTACCAATCTTAAATGCTCCATATGAAACACTGGGAGTGTTGTTCGAGGGCCGGTCCTCGACCAAAGCAGCTTCGACGTGCAGCGCGCGGCCTTCGACGCGGCCTACGAGGAGGAGACGAACCCACGGTAGGTAGGTACCTGGTGTGTTTTGTGGGTTGGTTGTGTAGGAAGTGTAGGATTTTCGTTGAATTGCGGGCTACTGGTGTTTGGGGTGAGTCGTGGTCAGCGATACCACGCTACACCAAGAAAGATCTAGGTCAGGCTATTGCTTTTTCCTGCAAGGTAGTGCATGGCCCGTGTGTAGAAATTAGGCTGACGTCACGCCTCGCGCTCGAGTTTCGTTTCTTGAAGTTTTCCTAGCAACCTCTCGGCGATATTCGTTGCCTTTAGTGCTGCCGTCAGGTTCATGCTTGAGCATTTAGTGGGACCCGGCCCCTTGCAAGGTGCTGCGATGCGCAGAGGTGCCAGCACGCAGCTCATGGGCTGCTTTGGGCTTAAGGTTTGGATGCATGTCTCGCAGGGGAGCCTATTGAATCTCAGGGGTTCGGGTTGATGTGAACAGGTTGTTTTGTGCGAGACATGCTGCTACTTCTATGTTGAATTGCCGCAGCCAGGTCCATGGCCCAAGCCACCATGAAACGCAGCTGGGGCCCATCCCCGTCAAGTAAACTGGGACTGCGAACTTAAATCCGCGGCCGCTGCGCCGCGTACACAGAGCAACCCTCAGCACTCCCCCACTTCGTCCTGCACCATCATGGAAGCTTCTCTTGGCTGCAGCCTCGAAACGGGGAAACTCCCCTGACTTCCACTTTCTCCGAAGCCCGGAAGCTTGTTTAGCTATGTGACTGGAGACTGCTCGGCAGCAGCACTTGCTGCGACCCAGTCCCAGCAACAGCTCGCAAGATCTACGAAGGGGCACATACGGTGTAATACAGCTTACGGGTTACACAAAACCCGGCCAGCCATGGTCGGCCATCCGGTGAGCGCAGATGAGCTGGATGACCGCGCAAGGCATCAGTACAAGGCCTCCTTGGGCCTTTGCTGCAACACCAAGCGCTTGTACAGGCCCTCTAGAGTCTCTATAGAGCTAAAGCCGAGCCATGAGGAGGGCCACGTGGCTTCGGAACGGAGATTCAGGGCCGCACTCGCAGAACACAAGATACTGGGAATTCCGACTCCGTGCACCTCGAACTACCCAGCGCTGACATCGAGGTGGTGCTCCAGTTTCTGCAGGAGAAGGGGCTCTTCGAGACGCTGTTGGCCATGGAGGGCGAGACCGGGGTGAAGTATGCCGCAACTTCTCAGCATTTGCAAGTGGGTATGCCTCAGATCTTCCGGGCGACTCGAGAGACTTGCTCACGGTTCTTGCTAGGTGCGTCGTTTGCCAGTCCCCGTGCTGTGAGGCAGCTGAGCCTCGTTGTGGTCTGTCTCTTCTGTGGCAGTCCTTTTCATCTCCGAGTTGTTGTCATTGCCACGTCGGAGGGCTAGGGGAGACCAGGATGGAGATCTGCCTGTGGCGAGCATCCTCCAGTCGAGCCTGGACATGCCGGGAACCCAGTCCTGGGCAAGCCGGAGGTGTGTTGTTTTGAGAGAGTCTTAGGCGTCGTCGTAGTCCAGGACGGACCGAAGCCCTGTGCCTGCCTTGTGCCAGTGAGTCGAAACCCTCGTTCCCGCTTAGGTTCTCTGCTGCGGACGCCGCCCCAGCCGAGAAGGAAGATGCCGACGGCAAGGCAGCAAGCCGAAACAAACAGGGAAAAAGTGAGAGTTTCAGAATACCTTGAAGTTGGCCTTCAAAGAGTACATACTCCTAGGGCGTGTGCACTCCAGTCCCTGCTCAGAAGGAGTGCAACATTCAACGCATCGAAAGTTTGCAGACTATATGCCTCGAAAACGGCGTAGCGTAGCACTCAGCATGCCCATGTTCATCGAAACCTTAAGGCCTGGACCAATCGTTGATTGGACCATAACTTGCAGTCCTTCATCATTGCTCCCTTGTGACGCAGGGTCTCACTGATCCTCCAGCTCAGGGTGACCACGAGCAACCCGAATCCATCTGCCCGTCATCCCTCCCTCCTGCCGTCAGTCCATGAGTACATGCATGCATCAATATGCCATGTGCGCACGTCTATATGTGCGCACATGAGTGTGTTTAGACACATCATTTGTTTACATCTGACATTTGAGATATACGTGTGTCGATATTTGAAAAAGAAAAGGACATTGCGATGTATCTCGTCAACTGTCTTCCTTTCTGTGTGTCTGTTTGTCTGTCTATTTATTGATCGTGATGGGTAGATCGATAGTCAAGATGATGATAAGGATGGAGATTATACTGCCAACTAACTACACCTACGCGAACATTATACGGGTTTGGGGTTGCCAAGCACTCGCAAGCAGGCGGCTTGCGAAGCGCTGGAGGCGTTGCGAGGCGGCGCCTGTGCGACTCGCCAGGCGGACATCGGAGGCTGGGTGCTCAGAAGGGCGTGTGCTGGCGTGGTTTGGCTCAGAGCGCTACGGCATTGGTAAAGACTGAAATGGGCTGCCTGCAGAAATTTTTTAGTGAGTAATTCGTTAGCGTGAGTGCCTCAAGTGAGCTGTGGCTGGTCCGGGTGGCTAGCTGTAACCTCTGACCTGTACCAATGGCTTCTGCATATTTCGTCATGTGCATTGGGCTGCAAAGTGGGCTGCAAGGTATGATGCAGTGCGGGGCTTTCTGTGCTTCTGAATTCCGGGAGCCTTTTGAGAGTTTGAGATCTCTTGATGGCAATCGTGATTGCTGGCCCCGTTGGTTGTTAGGGGGTTTGGCCTTAGTGTCAGGGCTGCTAGGGCTCGGCTTTGCGAAACTGATTCTCAAGTGCCAGAGGGAGAAAACCGACCGGGCGAATGAACGGCTCGACATGCCCCAGTCGTGCTCGGAACCGTCGTTGACAGATGTGGGATCTCTTGAGCTGTTGGGCTCGGAGTCGCAGGGTCTGTTGACCGGCAAAAGGCTGCTCTCCGCCGAGACGCTTGATAACTATACCTTTGCAGCACCAGGCGCAGGTCTGCAAAGCTGCATGTGTGCGGAAGTCGCCTTCCAAGTTGTAGCTGCCAGGTCCCGATGCCTTTGCGGCCAACGTGACCGCAGTTTGCTGGGCCGTGAGGTCCTTCGACGAGGAAACATCCCGTGCATGATCGGGATTTGTGAGTGGACTTGAGAGACTTCGGGCCGTCATCAGGGTAAGGAATCACCCGGATGAACACACGCAGCGGGATCGGGGGGTTTCAGCTTCTGCCACCCACCGACTACTCCGAGCAGTGAGCAGTGTCTTGGCTTTGCCGAAGCACAAACCTGTGCGAACTTCACCCGTAGCTGTCAACTTCCATGCGTCTAAATGTCGCATCGGGGACGCTCGCCACAGGCGCATTGCATCGTGGCCACGGCAGATCGAAAGTTGCGAAGCTCGGTTGAATTCAGAGAAGCTGGCATGCAGAAGACGATGGCAAATGACAGCAACAACGGCAACAATGAAACTAGAAAGATAGCCTACGACTAGCATCTCTCTAGAGGGAGCCACTTAGTTCAAGGCGCTCCTACTATTACTTTGCAACCACATCAACAATTAAAACTACTGCGCACTCGACTGGCCCAGTGATTGTGGCCAAGAGACGAGGAGATGAGATAAGAAGATAATAGGACCTTTGTTCTTGGCACGCAAGAAACCCAGGCAGTTTACGGACGTTTCCGAAAAAAGTTCTCCTGAAGGGAAGCAGATGGCCCCTTGCACAGAAGACACCACAAAATGGCAAAATCCACATGCTGAGTATGCTCAAGACCGATCTGAGTATGTACCGGCAGGGCGACGCGAGATAACTGGTACGGATGTGTATATGAATAGTGGCAGTCGCTGGTACCGAGAGAGCCCTCCGCTTCACGTGAACACTGAATGCGGAGCCGTCATGCAAGCAGACCAAGGCCTCATCGGCGATCATGAGGCCAGGCCGGTTTTCACACCTTTGTCGGTGAATTCTCCGTTGCTTCATTGATTGTTGGGGTCATTCAGAAGCTATCAGCTTGAAGTCCTATGGGCATCCGCACCTTGGGCTTTTCATGTACGTTCCAATTAGAAGTCTTCACCCCTGCTGAAGAGAATACCAGCCCGCAGGCTTCCAAAACAAAGGCCGAACCGATGCCTGCAGAGGGCATGAAACCCTCTGCGGCCCCAAACCCCACTGCGGGCTCTTGACCCCTCGGTTTTGAGCTCCGCAACCTTAAGCCTAAAACCCCGAGAGCGTAGCTGTCCGAAAGTGGATGGTTCGCCTGCAACTTTGCGACCCTGTGATGCGGGCTTGTCCTTGAGGCAGGAGGCAAAAAATGCGCACCAGACCCAAGCCGCAGTGGACGCCACACCTCGCAGAGTCCTGCGCCAAGCAAGCCTTGCAAGAGATGCACAGAAAGATGAAGCAAGCCGCTTTGCAAGAAGAAAAATATCCACACGGCCTGGCGGCCCGGGACGATGAAGGAAGCAGGGTGTCTCCTTTGCTCCACAGCATGTCGCAGCTCAGACTAAGGATTCCATGAAACCCAAATGGCAGGTTTGGGCGGTTCCTGCCTCCGGGCAAGGCCTTTTTCAGGCGGCCTACTTGGGGGCTGGGCGACCGGGCGCCCAGCGAAGATCGTTGTTGCGAATCCCTGCTTCATCATCGCCGACAGCGTTTGGCCGGGAGGCACGCCTGGCGAATTTGGTGCAGGACGCCGTGCTGGTGATTGCATGCGACGGCCTTTTGGGACCTGCTTCCTTTTCAACCATGCTCAAGACCCCACGTGACTTCACGTTCCTTCCTTGAACATCATTGAGCATCACACAACAGACATCTGGCGTGGAGGCAAGTCTTGGCCTTGAAACGTTTTATAGAGCTGCCTCAATCGGACGGCTTCCAACTCGATCGAGGCCCGGCGTGACAAGACTGCAGACCGATTCTGCTGACCTTGTCGAAGCACGTACACTGCACTTGAGCGCAAGGCCAGAGCAACACCTCCAGTGCCACAAGCTGTTTCTGAACAGCACGCGTAGATGCGTGCTTATTGGGGGGTACGATGCATTGTATCCAGGCAGATACTTACCTACCCCGCATGCCACCTTGACTTCAAGGCGTGAGGATAGGACGTGCCATCCAAGTGCTTCTCGCTTCCTGGAGTATTGATGATGCGTTTGCTTATGTTGCACGTTTCAACGGTGTGGTGCCTTGTGCTGCCGAAACTTGTTGTCATTGCTAACCCTCCACCAAAACCTAAGCCCCAAGCCCGAGACCCACCCCAAATATCTAAGAAAATCGGCCAAGACACACACCAGCAAACAATTCAAGACAATTCTTTGAAAGTCCCATTAATGTAGGAACCTGATTAAGAAACCCTGGCCCTATAACCCCAATACTGTAGGGCTCATAAAGAAAACCCTAATCGAAGCCCAGGGTTTCTTAGTCAGGTTCCTAGATTAGCCGAAAACACCCTTGCTTCACCAGCTGCAGGTCCTGGCCGCTTTCGAGGACTTTCGGAGCAACAGAGGTTTATGGAGAAGATGCGGGGCGTTAAGTTTTCGGTTTAGTTTACGGCTGGAAGTTCATAGTTTTCGATGAAGTTTCTTGGCTCATGTTGAAAGAGAAGCCGCTCAGAACATCGTGTCAAAAACGTGCCATAGCAACCATCCATCACCGACAATCAGGACAGCTGACTTCTGAGGCCGTTGCTACCCTGCATACCCAGCGTCCCGCTCAAAGATCGAACGAATCAGCTGTGCACCGAGCAGTTCGCACTGTTTGTACGAAACACGCGATGGAAACCGGCACCTCGACCAGCACATGTCTCAAGTGCTGTCGTGGTGATCACGAAGCGGACCCCCCCCGCCCCGAACACAAAAGCCCAAAGCCTTCAAAACCGATAGCACACATATATGCTAGATTAAATATACACACTGATACGCTTCATTTGTTATCTACATATCTATCAATCTAATTGTCAGCTACATGTTACTATGTATCTATGTACCAATCTTTTCTAAAAGCACACTTAATGCATAAATACATAAATCTGTACATGAATACATAATAAATAGATACATTGTAACATTGCATGTATCTGTTGCATGAATGGTGCATAGTGTACATATCAAAAAAAAGGCATGCTCGAGGATCTGCCTTCTCCACCACTGAGCCTCGATGTTGCGGCTTCCGAGGCGGGAACTTCCAAGGGGTTACTTCGGGGGGTTCGGATAGCAAGGTGGTGTTCCTTCAAAAGGCTTTCCTCTAAGGGGCTAGTAGGCTTTTTCTATCAGGGTTGCTACGTACAATGGGAGATTACCGGGGTTCAGCCGCTTGTCAGGTTTATTAGGAGGCCGGAGGGTTTCTGGATTGTAGGTTCGACTTGTAGACCCTTTGACTTGGGAAAGTGTTTTTTGGGCGAGCCCGTGCAGAAACATTCGTTTATTGGACCCTGTAACCCGGGACGTCTCTGCCCTGGAATATGGCGTCTAGAGCCAAACCCAGGAAGCAGGACTGCAAGAGGTTCTGGTGTGCCCTGGCGTTTGGAAGTGAAGGCTGTATGGCTTTGGTCACACTGCTGGTTGTTGTTGAAGCCCTGGAAGGGCCTCCCGCTTTGTAGGGTCAAGTCAGCCACTGCGTTCATGTGGGCATTTCCAGGTAGGCTCTGTTCTGCAAACGAGCCATGAGGGCTCTTGCTGCTTGCTGTTTCTCGCCTTGCTGGACCTCGGCTTTGTCTTAGCAAAACTCGTCAGGCAAAACAGAAGCAACAGCGCCCCGTTCCCTCACTCGCCTTGTGCTCGCTCCGCACTCCGAGGACCACGATGGGTGGCGAAACCCTGCTGCTGAAGCTACGGCACTCGGGAGCCCCTTCGGGCGGTTACCCGGTGCTTTGCCCGAATTAATTTGGGCTTCGGGTTGCTGCAGGGCGAACTGACTCAGCAGCAAACTCCAGGTTCACGGTTTAATTGTGTCCAGAGCGAAAAGCCTGGCAAAATTTTTTTCCAGGACCGCAGGGTTGCGAAGTTGCCTAAGGACTCGAGGGGCATGGGCCGCTGGTCTTTTGAACTCTGCCAGCGGTTCAAGGATCACCAGAAGCAGGCGGGTACTGTAGCCGGCACTGTGGGCTTTGCCTGCCGTCCTTGCCGCTTAACCTGGCCTTCGTTAGTGGTCGTGCGGTAGCGTTGAGCCAGGCTCCAGGTCGCAATGAGAGCCCTCGGACGAGAAATAAACCCTAAACGTCCAACACTTGGGGCCGTAAACCTTTGTGGAAGGTTGCTCGTCAGGTGACCAGTGGTCGTTTTGCTCCAGCTCCAAGCGCGCACAGCACCTACTTCATCACGATCTCGCGAGACCACACGGCGTGCGTCTACGGCCGCAGCCTGGCGAAAGCCTAGGTCTCCAGACTTCTCCATCCGCCACTCTGTTTCGAGGACCGCCCGGGCCCCACTTCGCCCTCCTGGGCTCCTACAGCTTCGTGGGCGAGGCCCTGAAATTTTGTTTTTTCCGAGTCCACGGATTCAGAATTCTGCGATCTCGGCGAAACACGAAGCAGCTGGGCCAAACAGGACCAAACGGGGTTCCGTAGGATTCGGGAGCCTTGAGAAGATTTGAAAAAACTCCGACCGTTGAAGAAACCCTGAGAAAGCCCTGAGCCAGGTCACTGCCTGCTGCTGGCTGGATCCCCTGACGGCTGTGCTGTCAGCCAGGTGGGCCTTTGCGACAGGTTGACGAGCAAACCCACGCGTCTGGCGGGCTCGAAAGACTTATTTGCACTCCCGGTGCGTGCAGAAAGGTCGGTGGTTTGAAGCCTCTTCTGATGTTCATGGGTTTTGGTCGGGTTCTAGTAGTGCTGATGGTGGTGGTGGTGCCAGTGGTCGTGGTTTGTGCGAGCAACCCCGTCATCTTCGCTGATCCCACCCAGACGACTGGATGAGCTCTCGGGTCTTTTCCCGGTTTGGGGCGAAAGGCCTTTTGATTACCTTTGGCTCTGGGCTCAGGGTCTGGGGTTCAAGGGTTCATGCAAAAAAGGGCCTGAGCGTTTCATGTCGCTGTTCCAGAAGCCAGGAATGACCATGAGCTCCACTATCTGGAGATGGAGGGCCCGCACGCGGGCGGAACCCAGGCCTCGGGGTCCGGGTTGGGCTCTCAGATCTTTGAGTTACAGCTCCTCTCCCCCGCCTCTTTCTCTTCCCCTTGTGTCTTCTCGCTCCTGGATTCTGGTACAGAGCCGACGTCTGGCAGAGTGATGCGGGAGCCCCTGGCCTTGACAGGCACGAATCCTCCATCCTTGAAGCAACTCCTTGGGGACTGGTGATAGCTCCGTCAAGCTTTGTCTGTGTGTCGCAATCTCCGCTTTCCGGCCTCGGTGCTGGGCTGAACTGCAGAGACTCCTCAGCCTCGCTTCTGGATGTTCTGCGAAGCCTCCTTCCGAAGCCTGAGGGTACAAGTAGCCCTCGGTACTAAGTGAAAGAGCTTCCTCTGTTGCCACACTCCGAAACCGAAACCCCGACTTTGCAAAGAGGTGCCCTTCTTCGTCAGACTTTCGGAAGCACAAACCCTTCAAATCAAACAAAAAGGCTCGGATGGCGTCTGGAATGAAACTGCTGAAGAAAGCCCCCGCTTGCAAGCTAAAAGGCCCGGTCGCAAATGAACCTCATCGTAGAGCTCTTTGCGCTGCAAACCTCATACCCAGGATTCCTATTCAGAGTTGAAGCCTTCAGTGTCTGAAGCCTCCGCAGACAGAGGAGGTGCTGCGAACCAACCTCAATGCCCTTGGCGACAGCGTTGTCTCCTTTGCTGTGCTAGCCCTGGCGGCGTCGCCGGACCAGGGTTCATGATCTTGGTTCCGTCTTGTAGGATTCCACAATTCTTAGGGTCTCTGGGTGGGCTTACAGTGCTTCTAGTGCTTCTAGTGCTTCTGTTCAGATGTGGCCTCCAAGTTAAAACAACAGTCCGTGCTGTCAATGTCTTTCTTTCTGCTTGGGGCAAAATCGGCGACCGGTTTGTTTGTGTCATTTTGTGTCCACGCTCGCGTCTTGCACCTGGTCGCTCTTTCCTGTAACGATCCACTTAAACTTGCTCTGCTATGGGCCCAATAAGCGCATTCGGCTCATCTTCCGAAGCAGTTGTACTCGGGCCCTGAACGCGGCTGCGACGATGGCTTGTGAGTCGCTGAAGTTGCCCGCGAGAGGTTTTGTGGAAGTAGTATGCTTCTGTATGCTTCATCAGGTGTCCAAAGCATGGTCGCAGTCGGATCCAGGATTGGGGGCTTCTACTGCAATATGAACAGGGAAGGGAGTGCAGTGTGATGCCCGCAGGATGGTGCTTTCCTGGTAGCCTGCACTGACCGCTCACGCGCATCTCGTCTGCAGCTCCAGTATGGATGAAGAGGGCACTATAATATCACTGTGGTCCACAAGAGGGAAACCCCAAATCCAAGTGGGGACTCTAGCAGTCTAGCACGTTATTTCCGAGAGCTCTGCATCAGTTCTCGCCGCTGTCGTGGCAAGTCTCACTTCGATTGCTCAGCCTAGGCCTACCACTGTAAGGCTGCAAGGCTCCTCTCAGCCCGGAGAGTTCCTGCCGGCTTGCGCCCCTAAAGACCTCCGGAAATCTGCGAATATCAGGTGATTCTTCTCCAGGCGCGGTCGCCTCGGCAGCTGCGGAATTTCTACGGCGCTGCGGTGGGGGATCCTCGGTGCGTCAGCTCAGGGGCTCCCGGGCCTTTTGAGCGGAAACCAGACCAGAGTCTGATTCATGTGGGACTTTCCAAAAATAGGGGGTACCTTAATTTGGGGTCCTTATAATAAGGATCCTATTATTTAGGGTACTATATTAGGGTCCCCTATTTTCGGAAACCCCCATGTGGCCTCCATCTTGCATTTTGACCGCCCCAGTGTAGAGGCACCAGGGTCCGAGTCAGGGGATCCGCGGTTCCCGATGCAGCGCCATGGGAGAGCAAGCTCGGCGGTCTAGTTCAAGGATGTACTCGTAGGAGCTCAGAGCTTCAGCCGCCCCATCTCTGAGGAATATGACATGCCAACTGTCGCCTTTTCGCTGGATGGCTGCTTGGGGCAGTATCCTAGTCAGCTGTTGTCGGGAGCAGCGCACCCCACAGCAAGGAGGATAAGGAAGTGTTCTTCTTTTTCTGCGGGGGTCATGTGCATGTATCTAGATGAGACTTCAACAGCAAGGGCCCCTGAATTACAAGGGTCTTGAGCAATCGGGGGATCCTAGTCATTGAATCCATGTCAATTCTGTTCATTCCAGTCTAGGTGCCACCGAAGCAATATTCACATCTAATCGTTCGGCAGTTTGCGGCCTTCTGTGAACTTACAGTTCTAGGCTCTCTCGTTTGCTTGCCGCCCCTGGTGGTTTTGGGCGGAAGCAGACTCCTCCCTTTGCATCCCAGGCTGTTTCTTGTACGTGTCTTCCTCGCTGCCGCAGCCAGCACGCAGGGACGAGGAGGAGGTCGGGAGCGCTTAGGTTGCGAGCTTGGACCTGGGCCACGGGGTTTAGGGTTTAGAGGGCTTAGGGGGTTTAGGGTTTAGGGTTTCTCTCCAGATTTCTACACATTGAGACCTGTTCAGCAAGACTGTGCCGGCATCCGGAGGCTCTCAGCTTAGAAAGGTTGTCCGCTGGCCATGTTGCGGAAGTCAGCCGGGAGCTTGAGCAAAAAGAAGATCCCAGCAAGACTTCGATTCAGAATCCCAAACAGCGAAGCCCTTGAGGCTTACACCCCATGTTGAGTGTATGTCCCTCGGCCACATGAGTCCCATGTTCGACATCCTTCGGCCAGGTGAAGGCACGCTGCGGGCAAGTGGCCATTTTCGAGGTGCGGCAACAGGATCTCACGTATTGTAACGAACGCACAAGCTCTCTTTTTTTTGCCGCGCGAGAAAACATAGGCTTACTCGGCGCCCAGATTTACCCCGGAAGTCCAAAGCCCTCAAGCAACAAACGTCGGGAATTCAAGCCCACGCCTTTCCAGTCTCCGAGTGTCAGATGCCAGGTACCAGGCCCTAGCAACAAGCCGTGGATCAATGTCTCTTCATCTTCGGGGCGGGCGATTGAGGGGATGAGAGTTGCAAAGGATCCTTGAGACTGAAAACGCTATTTGCTATAAAGGCCACACGAAGCCAAAGAAAGCAGATAGTGTAGGAGTAGGAGCTTCCTTGCAGTTTTTCCCACTTTTTGATGGCCCCTTAGATTCTCAGCTTCCTGACGTAGCTCAATGACTGTAGTCCGACTTCGTCAAAACACAGGTGGTCTAAGTCTAAGGGTCTCAGTGTGAATACCCTTGGGATAGGAGATTTACTTGTAACCATCTTGTAACCCTATTGAACTTGAACACAAACCATTCGGTTTCAAATCCAAGCAGCCTGGAATAGAAGTGTGCCCTCGTTCGGATGCCTCAGAACGAAGGTTCGGAGTGGCCAGATGGTGCTGCAGCTGCCTTGTCATGAAAAATCCGTGCGCCACGAGACAGCAAGAAGTGAGTGGTGTTGGGTCAGGCAAAAGAGTAGCACATGCCACTTTCTGGTCCGCCGAGTCCCGTTTTTCACGGTGTGATGCAGCCCTTGGATTGCGAACCTGTCGCTCCACTAGTCGTGACTACTGCGTGGGTCCCACTACTGTCATCCGTGGATTCATCATGCAGTATTGAAGACACTGTTGCAAGCCTTGGCGGTTGCGCTTCGGATGATCCAGGCGGGAGCAAATGACCCTTCATGTTCTTATTGCAAAGAGCGAGAATTTGCCAGCTGGAAAACCCACCATCATCCTCCTATCCTGGGCAAATCAGAAAATTGAGCACTTGCTGTTACGAGCCATGGCTGCTTTGGCTCCCTTTGACTGACAAGACTGCTGTTTCAAGCATCCCTTTGACCCCGCAGCCGCACCCACTCCATTCCTTCGTGCGCTGCAGCGAAGAGACCAATCTGCCGCGCCTTTTGCCCAAGGCTGCTTCCACCGGCATCCCTACTCTGAGATGCTCGTGACGGGATCTTTCGATAAGATGGTGAAGTTTTGGAGCTAGTCTTTCAGCCCATGTCAATGTAACATGACATAACAGAACACATCTACCACGCCGAAGTACTAGCTGTCAAGAACCTGCATCAAATTACTACCTACTCGCGGTGTAGTCGCAGCCGCACGAGCAGGAGCCGCAAAGTACATGGTTCAAGTGACGGTGCATCGCGTTTCGCTGCTGAGTTCAGGGAGTGCTGGCCGGCAGTGCGAGATGCTCGAGTGCGGCTGCAAGCAAAACCGTCCAAAGTGCATGGTTCCGGTTTCGGGCTTGCGGCTTGGTGTTGATAGAGCTGCAGCACAATAAGATGTGAAGGGTTGTGGCGATGAAAGAAGCGATTCCAAGCACGGTCTGGGATCCGAAGCTGCAGTGAAGTGGAGGCACGTTCAACGACTTACACATTCAACCGTGACATGGGCCAGCGTGCCTTTTGCCGGAGGCGTGCCCGCGAGGCCACCAGGAGCTGGAGTCTCGGTGCAATGGTGTCAGGAGCAACCCCCAAGCTGTCTCGGGTTTCGGAGCTTTCCTGACGCAGAATTGAATCACGAACGTCCGTCCGGACAGACGAGGAGACGTGCGAAAGCAGCCCATGCTTCCTGCTCCACTGCACCGTTCTGAGACTAGGACTAGGACGAGGATGTCCATGGCAAGCCGAGGAACAGGCGATGGATCGCTTCCTCGGTTTCCTGCCGGTGGCGCAGCAGGCCGGAGGATTGGCGATTGGCAAGTAACGTAAGTTTTTCCCCGTGCCCAAGAAAGCATTCCGCAGCGCCTAGCGGCCTAACGACCTGCATGTCCTGGAGCTAGCCGAGGGAGCCCTGGAAGGCACTCCATCGCCCGGCGCTGCGTGACGCCCTCGTGGATGCGCGTGGAGCAGAGCTTCGAGCCCTGCAGGAGGCCAGCAAAACAGAACAGAGAGAAGACTAGGACACTGGGACTAGGAAGATGAAGAGGATTGTAGTGGATGATGTGGATGTCGATGAAGATCAAGGATTCAGCGAAGGTGCTGAATGGCCAGGCTGATATTGATGGCCACGGGAATGGCTTGCTGATGATCGTCGTGATGGCGATAAAACGGATAATGATGGCAGTGGTTAGAGAGGTGATGGTGGTTTTCAATGCGACAGCGCCACCACTACCCTGCTCCTGCTGCTGTTGCAGCATACTGCTTTGCCAGTCACTGTGCTGGACTATCTACTATTTCCAACTATGGAGACTGTGACGACGGCTGCTCCCTTCGAGTCCTTACGCGCGTCAAACACCACTATCACGTCTGCGACTGCCACCCTACGTGTAGCATCGACAAGGCATATCCACAAATTGTGCCGTTTTGGCTGTAACCTTGTATTGGGCTTTCCCTACATCTATCTCACGTGCACACCAGGGCTATAACCTCCAGGCTTCAAGCCCGCACGGCTCAAGCTCCCGACAATGCTGCGGGCTGCCAGCCCGCACGGCTCCGATTCGTTTCAAACTGCAGTGCTGCGGGCTGCCACCCCGCATGCTCCCGTCAATGCTGCAGGCTGCCAGCTCGTGCGGCTGCTGCGGGCTGCCATCCCGCACGGCACCCGATCCCATCAGTGCTGCGGGCTGCCAGCNNTGCCAGCCCGCACGGCTCCCGCTCCCCAACGGGTTCAATCAGGGTTCAACCCGGAACTGGCTGGAAAGTTATGTCTTCTGTGTTCTAAGTCGTAAAGCTTTCTCTGCAGACTCAAACACAAAGATGCAAAGTTTTCCCACTTTACATTTGCAGTGCTGCGGGCTGCCAGCCCG
>CAJNDV010016435.1:0-22935 GCA_905221635.1 Symbiodinium sp. CCMP2456 | reverse complement strand
CGGGCTGCCAGCCCGCGCGGCTCCTGTTCCCATCGGTGCTGCGGGCTGCCAGCCCGCACGGCTCCGATTTGTTTCAAACTGCTAGCGACGCTTTCGTTTCTATTTGCATAAGCAGTGGGCCGGGAGGACCGCCGGCCCAAGCACAAAAGAATTGATATATCGATCAAAACAGGCCCCCACCCATCCCCCCCCACCCCCCCCCTCCCCCTCCTCGCCGGTGAGTTGTTGATGTGGTGATGGTGGTTGGACGTCCTGGAGGTGATGTTGCCATCTCTGTTTCCCCTACGTTGCTGATGCTGCTTTGGTTGCCAGATACACAATCCTTTGCGTTACGTTCGGGATGCAGCTGAGACGGTGCCTCCAAAAGATCTACTGCAGTGGCAAACAGGACCAGACTGCGAGGTACACAGTTTTTCACACGGCTCCTTTCGCATCCCTGCGCTTTTTTTTTTTTTGCGACGGCTTCAGGCCGGTGACATGATCTCCCTCCCGTGGCTTTGGTGCATGTTGGTGGGCCCATGGGTTTCGTTTGTTATACTCGGGTCTTCCGGGCTTCACGTTGCTTCAAGGCCTCGGGAAAGAGCACTACTTATATAAGGTGTTTTGGAGTATGCCGGGTACCGGCTTTGCCTTACCTGCTCGCAGGAAGGAAGGTCCTTGGTCCCTAAACAAGAAGAAACATTACACTCCAAAGCGAAAGCGGAGTCGTCAGAGTGCACTGCAGGACTCCCTCGAACCGAAGCAAGGAAAAACGATCCAGGGGCCCCTAGGGGCCCTTAAGCCCTCAGCTCCAAGGATCCAGCTTGTGCCGAAAGCCGAAATGCACAAGAGAGCCCCAAACAGCTTCGATCCGGAGCTTGTGGAAGCTTTGGGCCGTTTTGAGGGTTTGGGTTCAGTTTTTGAGTTTTGGGGGGAAGGGAGCATCAAAGGCAACAAAAACACCCAAAACACGGACTGCAGCACGATTTCGCTCATCATGCACATGATACTCGTAGATCCTGGTCGAATCATCGGGTCTTGACCACAGCAAGGCCGGCAGAAAGCTGCAGAAATTGCCCCAGCTCCGGCTCCCAGGAGCTTTCGGCCCTCCAGCGCAGAGCTGCGGGAGCAGCTGAAGGCCGTGGAGTCCTTCCTGGCACGGCTCGGAGGAAGGCGACATCTGGGGGCAGGTTGATTCTGGCGGCTTCCGGCGGGTTCTTTGGGCATTGATTGTGTGCTCAACAGGGAATTTCAGGATTTATGCTTAGGGGGTGGGGGTCTCATGACTGCTGGCTAGGACTTGTATGGTTGCCACTTTGGGTGTTCCATGTTTCCTGTGGCTGTTTAAAAGCATTCGCTGCTCGGTTGAGTGTGCAATTGGTGCACCGTTCATGAGCCATCAGCTGTCAGCATCATCAACGTCCAAAACAAGTGCTGGGGAGTGTTTACTTGTCTTCAAACCATCTACAAATTGGAGACGATTTCCAAAGCATGTCCTGCTCTGCACGATGCAGGCGTAGAGCCACTAGAGGAGATCCGTGATCCTAGGCAATATGGGCTTGCGTTAAAGACCTTTGTGCTCTGAACTTACCCTTGCTATTGCAGGCCCTGCGCTGTCACCGTGGCACGGTCTGTCACAGACGGATTCTGTCCCATGCGCTTCCACTGCATGTTGGAAGCCGCTGTGCTGGAGGCGACGCCTCCAACGAACTTGAGTGCTCTGCTGTACTGTGCTAGTCCTAGTCTCCCAGGAATGGAGTTGCTTGAATGCGGCATTGAGACGTATCAGCTTCAATTAAGTATTCAATGCGGCCAGAGCCTTCAACGGGCCAGAGCCTTCAACGCACATGTTCTACCGTCCTTATTCAAGTCCCCCGTACGACACCTCTCTTGGCAGATGCTTCAACGGCTCTTCGGTGAGATGGACGTCATGTATGGGGACGAGCTCGATGCAAAGGAACAGCAGCCGTGACAAAAACGGGGGCCACTGCACCGGGTGGAAGGCTCAGGAGGATGTCCAAACAGGTGTTTGGCCGCCGCCATTTCTGAAATGTTTGCACGCCGCAGCTCTTATTGGGCTTCGCGATGGTTTTGCCCTTCGTTTCCGGTGGCCGTCGAACAACACTCAAAGCCTCTTTGGTTGACACTGCGAATCAGCTGACTTAGGTATAACGTAGCTGTGCTGAAGTTGGGTCCCATAGGTTCGGCCTCTCCGCTTCAGGGCTTTGCCTTAGAGTAGCTCGCGGCCGTGGGCTCGGGCAGCGGGGCGTTCGGCCTCTCTGCAGAGCCATGGTCTGTTTCGCCTCGCTATTCCTGGCTGCCGTGCTGGGCTTCGGCCGCTGGGCACGGAGAGGGACGGTTGTGGAGAGTTGAAGCCGCTGTTTTGCCTCTAGACAACAGCCGTTGCTTAGGTTCAGGTCGGTCGCGCATTCCCATGCCATCTGGACGTGATTTGCCGAGATGAGGTTCGCAGGCTCCACACAACCGGCCAGCTAGTTCACGCCACCCCGCCCTTGGGGGCCCTGCCTGTTTCTGGCCCTGAAACCCTGAAACTCTGCGCTGTAACTTCTTCTGCTTCTGAGGCACGCCCATGCTCACCGAGAACTTGCGGGGCTGGATCCGGAAGCCCCAGGCCTGGATCTCGGTCGGGGGCGATGGGGAATTTAGTGGAGGGTGCAGAGAAATGCGTGGCTTCTTCGCAAATGGAGGGGCCCCTGTTTAGGTTTTAGGTCCTAACGGTGCAGTGGAGCATCCAATGACTTGCTTCTTTTGGGCTGTCATTCTTCTTGGGCTCCCAGGTTGTTCAGCCCTAAGGCTTGGGCCGTGCACAGGTGGCTTCCCCAACAGCTCCGTCCTTTCGCGGCGTGGCCGCGGAACCATGGGAGGAGGTGGAGGCACCTGGAGTTGGTGTTGATGGCTCAAGTCTGCTGTTTCCTGGATCAGGGTTCAGCGCTCGGTTGAACAAGGGTTGCTGAGTTTCAAGGCAGCAACTGCGGAAGGTGCCAAGGAAAGACAGAAGGCAATGCAGGGGAGTAGGGTAGAAGGAAGGAGACGAAGTAGCGTGCATTATGGCTTTCGCTTTGGCACTTGGCAATTGTCCAGAATTCCAACACCTCCTTTAGCAGCATTCTACTCGAGCCACCATTCCGCCACCAGTGCCTCGCATCGTAAACTCTGTCATTGTCACTAGGGCCGCTAGGGCTGTGAAAAGGATGATGTTGGCCTTGGCGGTTTTCGTCATCTTGTCTCGCTTCATCAGGCTTGCAATGATTAGGCTGGTGCTTGTGCATGTTGTGTTCGTTGCGATGTTTGCAACTGCCATGAACGCTCTGCTCATTGTCTTGGTTGCTGTTGTAGCTGTTGTCGCTGCTGTCGTCATCGTTACTTTAGCATGGCCACTGTCGCGAGTTCTGGCCATTTGCATGACTTCTCGTAGAGTGTAGCCAGGGCAAGATGCGAGTGATTCCGGGGTGTGTGGGCTTTTGCCGAAATGCTCGAACTCAGAAGTCTCGGCATTGGCACCCTCAGAGAGGATCCCATGAGGTTCAGGTTTCCAGCAGCTCGTTTTGGAGTCTTGGCCTTCCGCGAGGCCCCGCTCCCGGAGGAGAAAGTGCACGGAGCTCACTGGCACCGCGGCTGGCTGTGTGGGTCGGATGTACCGGAGGTTTGTGTATGTCCAGTAGATCGAGGCTTCGGGTAGAAAGGACACAGCAGCTCAGAATTCTATCTACTGTTCAGGATGACCACGCGTTTCTTGCCAGATTCCATGGGCGGTGCGCCTAAGCGGCTTCCCCATTTAGATTCGATACCCCAAATCCCAACCCCCCGGCCTTGTGCGAGCGTGAGAGTCAAAAACCCGGAAAAGCATCAGGCCCTGAACCGAGCTCACATTGCTCTTCTCTTGCTCGGCGGTCTCAGAGAAGAGTTGTCCTTTGTGAATCTTTCCCGTTTCTTGGTGAATCTTTCCTGTTTCTTGGAGCAGCTGCCAACGTCTTCGGACAGTTGTGCGAAGGCAGAGATGACGCAGCCAGTAGCAGACTATAGACTATAGTGGCGGACACCTGACAACATGATGACATGGCAGGAAGCGAATTGAGTTACGCCCTACTGGCATCGTACTCGCTGCCTCGCTCCCAACCTCCGCTTCCTCACCCTGGCGTTAAGCAGCCTGCAACAATTCTCGTCCAGAGCTTGGCCTGTGCCCAAAGGACAAACTAAGTGAAAGAAGCCTTACTGAGCACTGGAGTCCTTTTTTGCCTCAGGCTGGAAGCGCTGTTGGATTGGATCGCCTCTTTCCTGCAAAGCTTCGGCATCCGGGTTTTCGTTCCGTTCAATCTG
The DNA here is from genome assembly GCA_905221635.1 of Symbiodinium sp. CCMP2456. Taxonomy (NCBI): domain Eukaryota; class Dinophyceae; order Suessiales; family Symbiodiniaceae; genus Symbiodinium; species Symbiodinium sp. CCMP2456. The sequence goes on along the minus strand of CAJNDV010016435.1, from coordinate 18,618 downwards.
CTTCACGGGACTTCGTGGTACCCTCGGGCAAAGAAAGCCGGTGTGTTGATGCCACGAGCTCCTGCAACTACCAGCCTGGGACTGGTCTCATGCCATCTGATGTTGATTCTCTTCGAAGCCTGGCAGTTGGAGTTTTGCACGTGGGCTTTTTCGGCTCAGCCTTTTCTGGTTTCTGTTTGTGTCCTTGGGCTGCGCTTCCTCGCTTCCTTCCGTTTTTTCCTCTTCTTTGCTCTCTTTCCCCGCCTTTCTCTTGCATCAGCTTTGCACGGAACCTCTGAGCCGATAGCAAAGCGGTGCCCATCCCCATGTCAGAGGACATCTTAGGGTTTTGGGACCCACCATACAATAATCATAATAAGGAACCTCCGAAACAATATAGGTCAGTAACGAGGCCCCTATATTGAGCCTCCCCTCTCTCTCTGAGCCTCCAATAATGAGAGCGGATGAGCATGTTGGATCCGGCACGACCCTTAGCGAGAAGCACGTTGATCTGCGCATCGCTGCGGACTCTTTCTCTCGTGTAAACGATTGCCGTTTTTTGCCGTGGGTCATAAATCCTGGGTGTGCTCAGTGGTAGACGAGGATCCTTCCATCAGCAGTTTACTGCAGACAGGGGCAGGGAGGCAGTTCGTGTTAGTTCTGCTTGGATGTGGTGGCAGTTGCAGCTGAAGCCTGAAGAGACACAGTCGAATCCTCTTCCCCCCAAAAAACCTGACATCTGCCTCTGATTCTTCTGCTGAAGGACCGGAGCGGATGGCTCCTTGCAGCTTCGGCCATCTGCATCGCTCCAGCGAGGCAGAAGCTTCCAAAAAGACCTGCGAATCCCGCCGAGAGACCCAAATTTGAGAGTTTTTCGTTTTTGGGATCCCTGCCGACAAGCAAGTCCCTTCAATCCTGAACACAATCATAGCCAACTACTGAACTCCCTTCGCCCCCTCTCTCCTTGCAGACGTTATGGGCTGCAGTCACGACTCCGTCAGCGCAGCGCGCTGCGAGCCGCGATGGACGCGGAGGGCCTTGGTGGCTTTCGCATGCACTTGAGACAATGTGGCTAAAGTTTCGATATCATTAGGGTGCTGTGACAATGATGATGGCGACGGTGGCGGTGGTCTGCTTGTGGGGGTGGCAGCGGCGGTGGTGATGATGGTGGCGATGATGATGATGATGCTGATGACGACGGCCAGGATGATTAGATTTGTAGAACTGTTGTGGTTGTTGATGATGATGGTGATGCTGATGGGCATGGTGATGGTGATGGTGATGATGAGATGATGATGATGACGATGATGTTGATGATCACGATGATCAGGCTATCACGATTAGAATGCTGATGATGATGCAGCCGCTTGTACCGCCGGTGGTGATCATGATTACAGCTGTGTGGGCGGTTGTTGTTGCTGTTGGCGGTGGTGGTGTCTGAGGGTGGTATAGGCGGTGGTGTTGGTGGAGCGGCGAAGGCATGACAGCAGCAACGACCGTGTGAATGACGCCGTTGCCTTTCCATGGCTTGGCATATCCAACTAGCCCTGTTTTGTACGGGTTTCAGCCTCGCTGCGCATTGTCACGGATAGTACCGGAGAATCCTCCGCCTGATGGGTGAAGAAGGAGAGGCAGAACGACCATAGCAACAGACCTGGGCACGTGCCTTTGCCTTCGCTGAGTTTGTAAACATGTTACCGTGGATAGAGACGCATGCTTACCTTGTTCCACTGGTGTTTGCTTCCTATCAGGTCCGGTATCGCTAGGCGGTTTGGCTGAGGTGGCTTTGTCGTCAAACTGGCGCTGCCTACCATCGACGAGGAGTCGTCTTCGATAGCGTCCACACCCTTTCAGCCAACACCACGTGACGACCTCAGCCCGGGATGTGGCGCCAAAAGTGTGCAGCCTGGCCGGAGATGACTCGACATTAAAGCCGCCGGAAACCATGACAAAAAGCTCCAGGTGAGCCTGACAGTGTCCCTGTCACGCCCGCGGTAGAGCAGTGCAAAGAGGCGCGCACCACAGGCTTTGCCTCGGTTGAAACATCAGGTCTGGGGGTTTTGGTTTGGGCGTCGGCTTCAGGTCTCAGGGTCTTGGGCGTCTGAACTTAACGGCAGCCCAACCTTCCTGAAGTCCTCAACCCTGTTCTGAGGAGACGGAGTGCAAGGTGCTGCCGCTGCCTGCGCAGCCTTGCGTGCCCCGTGCAGAACCGGAGGAAGAGGCGCAATTTTGTTGAGGGGCTCAGGGTTTCTGGAATTCAGAGACGCAGTCGTGCTGCATATACTCTCGTCTTGGAGTCAAAGGCGAGGTCACCTGTGCCAGTGGGTGCATTAGCAATAATCATGTCCAGCAGCCAAAGGGAGGTACGGGGTGGGTGCGTAGCGATGATGTCCTTCCGTTACGAGGAACCAGAAGTTTTGTTGGGCTTGATTTGCCCACTGCGTGTTTTTACGACCTTAACGGCCTACCGGAACCAACGGTAGTTACAGCGTTTTCGCTTGACGTAGCGTTCGTGAATGTACTTTGTGCTCGAAGTCGGAGCATGGTTGCTAGCGGATCGTAAGTAGAGTAAGTAGAGCGAGGAGGAGGCGGGAGAAGGAAAGAGCGCATCATCAGCCTCAGTAAATAGGCTCCGCCGACCAACAAGCAAGCGCCGCCTCCCCCGCCGCCACCGCCACCGCCAGCGCCACCGCGCGTGCCTTTGGCTGCATGTCACGAGATTAAGGTGGCTTCCACTTGTAATCCAAAGCATCCCTCCCCAATCGTAGGTATCCTGGCGCCGCTCGGCACCGTCATTCACGTTGTCTGAAGAGGCCCGGGGAGGTGATGGGGAGTGGATGTGCGCAGTGACAATCAAGCGCTTCCTCCCACGCGAGTGGCAACCAGCAACTACAGTAGGGAAATAGCAACGCAAGAGGGCCTCACGAGGCTTTGGGGAGCCTACAACCTGCGAACTCCCGGAGGGCTCACGTTTCAAACCTTGGACGACCCAGTAGCAGCGGCCTTGAATTCTCGAGCAGAGTCTATTGCCCAAAGCCGTGCCGTTACACGTCGCAGCCGGGGTTCCGAGATGATGGAGGTAGTGGACAGTCAGTGTGGCGATAAGAAACGCCAAACTTGCAAACCCTCAGAAGGAAACGCACGTCAGACCCCTACCTCCGCAGTACGTGTAAGGATATGGTCAATGACGATGTGTGCCAGCCAGGTCTACCTGTCCGAAGAACTGGGCCTACGTTGCGCCCACCGCGCGGTGGTGGTCCCGGCCGAGACTCACAAGGAAGCTCAGGCACAATGGGTTAAGTAGGGTTTGTGGGTGTCATGGATTTTTGGGTTGGGGGAGTTTCGGTGTTAAGGTTTCAGACAAATGTCGAGTTGGCCGTTCGTTGGGTCGTAATGATCCTGCGATTGGCCCTACAAGGGCCTTCAAGATTTTAAAGCACGAAAGGGGCATTTAAAATCCTGAAGCACTCTCCGTCTGAAAATAAAACAATCTGTTGGAGGCAGCCGAGACTGCCAGCGCGACGAAGGCGGCGGTAGAGTTGAGGGAGAGATATTCTTCCGGGGTGAAGCCTGATGCTTTTGTGTTCCACCCGTTTTGGCCTTCTAGTATCGATCCAGAAGTTGTCTCCACCCCTTGTTATGCCAGCCAAAATCCGTCAAAAAAAGCCCTTTACGAAAAGCCCGATGGAATGTTCCAAGACGGCCCAGTCTTGTTCGTTCACTCTTGGCTTCTGCAGAAGGCTCAGGGCAGCCTGGGCAGCAGCCCAGAGACGGTATATAGAAGTCTAAGTTGCGGCCCATCAGCCAGATATTGTGATGCTAGCGGTCTTGTCTTGCGGACACACGCGCCTTTGCTGGTGCAGCCTTCCTGGCAGGCTGTCAGGCCAAAAGCGGCCCACTAAACCTCACTTAGAACGTCAGTGCCAGGAGCCAAAGCCGCCCCAGCCGAAGAAGCAGACGCGCCCGCGCTTCGCTGTCAGGCCCAGGGAGGTTTTTCGGGCGAAAAGGGGCTGGGTCCGAGGAAGGAGGGGGCAGGACTTTCGCAGGTGCAAAAGCAATGACTGTTTGCAAGTTTATGGGCTCTCTCTTTGCTCCACCAAAAGAGTAAGATTAAGATCCATATTCAAAACCCCAAGACGAATCCGGATTCCACAAACAAGTTCCTACGTGAATAAGGCTGCTGGAACTACCGAGACAAAGCCGAACACTGGCAGGTCGCATCCTCTCCCAGCCTCTCTTCGACCACTGCCTGCTGTCGCCGAGGACGTTCCGTCCGAGGCCCCCCCCAAAAAAAAACTCGGAGGGTTTAGGGCCAGGGATGATTAGGGTGTTCAGGGTTTGGCGTAACGGAGCTTCAACCGGGCATCGCTTCAGTAGCTGAAAATCAAACTGACGAGAAACATCGTCTCCCTTCTGTACTGCTACAGAGCCAGAGAGCGACTCAGGAATGCCGGGAAGTTCATATTTGGGAACTATGTGAGCTTCCGATCTCCACGAGAAGGATCCCATCATTACTTGTAGGAACTCCTAGTGGGTGCACGGCTTGTTCTGAACAGAAAGCCCGCACTCATTGCACCCGAGGCGCCAGACCAAGTGGACGAATCCCCCAAGGCCCCCAAAGAGGACGGGGCGTGTCGGGTTCAGAGTTTCGGGAGCCTTCTGCTGCGCCGGGCACGGAGTGTCTTCGGAAGGATCAGTCTTCACGCATGGACGAGCCGCGCCGGGTCGATGTAGAGTATAGGAGCCGGCATAAGTAGCAACACCGGTAGCAATACCATTCCATGATTGTACGATTCTTCTTATGAAGAATCTAGCTTGCTCCGGGCTTCCTGCGAGGTGATGCAACCGCAACCCGAAGTCGCGAGATCTGAGGCCGCGATCGGGGTAGTCTCCAGAATTCTTCCTAAGGACAAGAGAAAGGTGGGTTTGGGGTTCGGACTTGCATTTTCACGGAAGTCCCCGGATGGATACCCTCAGCCCATAATCCCCTAGCTCCATCCCTAAATCCAAACAGCCCCTCGGGCCTCATCGAGCTTCGAAGGTGCGAGTCCATCATAGACTATCACTGTGGCGTGCGAATCGAAGCCAGGTTCCCATTCCGGCCATCCGGCCGACATTGCCAAAGCTTGCATTGCCTTCGCCGAAGGCCAAGGACCCATCCCTTTTGGGACGGCAGGGGTTTCAGGTTGGAAGAGTTGGCTCGAATGGAAATATAATGTAGTATAGTATACTGCAAGATAATATACTGTAAGATAATATACTGTAAGATAATATACGGTAATATCATATACTGTAATATAATCTACTGTAATATAATACAATATATTATAGTTAACTAGGGCTTCAGCCTTTGGGTTCGGGCTTGAGCTTGGGACGAGCAAAGACGCTGATGGATGGCCCCTATGTTCATAACTGCTGGTGCTGCTGATGGTGTCAACGAAATCATGATTGTCCTGCCGATGATGCCTATGAGGGTTCACTCAGACGGAAGCATGACGGAAGCATGGCAGCCCTAAACTTAAGCTAGTCGAATGGCCAACCGACACATATAAGACAGCAGGGGCCATGGGAATCTCCGACCGGCCCCTTCGAGCCCTGACTGACTCATCGCAAGTGCTGGGGTTTGCAGGTCCGAAGCTGCAAACCCCAAGCGCCAAGCACCCAGCCCAGAATCAAACTCCCGAATGCAACAGCCGAAAGCAAAAAACACGTCCTGGTATGGTTGTACACTTGTCGTTGTCGTGTCGATCCAGGGAGTGTGTTTCGTCTTGGGACTCCCCCCTCTTCAGTTTCTCTCGAGATCCCTGTGGTGCGACATAGTCGGCTGGGCGGGTGGGAAAAAAACACGTCCTAAATCAACATTTCCTCGACTCGCTCAGCCATGTAGGACAATGTAGGAGGTAACAATGTTTGGAAGCCCTCAGTCTTCCTGGTCAGTCCCTCGAACTCCCTACGAGACCTGCGGGAGTTGGCTTTCGGCTTCTGCCATGCGAGAGCCACAACAACACACACGAGCTACAGGCGTAAGTCCCGGTCGGCCTGTGTCAGGACCTCGGAGATCTCCGCCGGCGGCCACGGATGTCGTCAAAGCGCAGCGCCTCCCTCCCGCGGCCTCTTGGATCCGTGGATTTCTTCCTGTTAAAAGTAGCTCGTCTCAGAGTTTGGGTGATAAAGTGAGGCTTTAGTGCCGAAGCACAGCAGGGACCACGATACCCAGAGCTGGTTCCGCGATGTGATGGGTCCGTGGAGCACGTGTCTTCTGAGAAGAATCTTACGAAGCCCTCGGCAGGTTTCACAAAAGCCTAGAAGACTTCTTTATCGAGGACCGGTGCTGTGGCACCCCTCGGCTCGCCGCGTGCGTTGGTGTGCTTCTTTGAGGTCTTGGGATGCGCGATCTGGGAAGGGAGTAAATGCTTTGGAGGGTTTAACGGGTTTCGGAAGTGTAGAGGGTTTAATAGGGTTTAGTTAGGGAGATGGGAGGATGCAGAGGGTTAAGGGGCATTGTGTTTTTGAGCAGAGGGAGAAACTTTCGACGTCTTAAGATCAGATGGAGACAGCTTTCTATTGCTGCAGGAGGCGATCGGCTCCCGAACAGTAGACACTTCGGACCTGAGAGGTTTAACGTTCTCTTGTCGATCCTCCCGTTTTCTTTTCAGGAGACTCCTTGGACCTGAGAGCTGCAACCTTCTCTTGCCGGTCGTCTCGTTTTCTCTTCATCCTCCTACCTGCAGCAGAGAGTAGCCGACTCGCGCCGACATGCCCGTGCATACCGTACTTTGCGCATTCTGAGGGGCACGTTGCCGCTGCCGCATGAATTGTCCCACGCCTGCCTGCATCGCCCTTGTCGGAAAGCTCTGTGGGGTGAGTCCCGGTGGAAGTGAGGAACCCAAAGGGTCCAAGTTATAGTATGGTATATACTTTCAGGGCCCAAGTACCTACAAAGTAGCTACCATCTTACTACAATGGGACCCTTTAAAGGGGAAGTCTTTGCCAGGAGCCGGCGCCCGTGTTGCCTTCGCTCCTGGATGCCCTTCGGCGGCTCTGGGTGTTCCGAAGTTCTCCATCTTTTTTAGGGTTTAGGGTTTAGGGTTTAGGGCTTAGGGTTTAGGGTTTAGGGTTTAGGGTATTTTTGGGGCCTCACCAAAGTGGCCTGCAGGCCCTTTTGACCTGACACCACGGTCCTGGAGCTAGCTTTGTCCAGAAAGCCCAACGCCCAAGACCCAAGCTCTTTCACTCGAAAGCATGGAGTTCTTGAGCTCTGGATTGGGAAGCGCGACCGCCCGAAACCATTACCTCCGATGCAGGAGCCCGAACCTCTCAAGCCTCGCCATCGGCTTGTTTCGGGCTGCTCCATCCTTCTTCTTCTTCTTCTGAACCCTGAATGGTAGGATCCTTGTCGTGGTCTTATCAGCAGGACCCTTACTGTAAGTTATACGATTATAAAACTTCTGACTCATTCGTTGAAGATCCCTTTCTGGTGACTTCCTGATTCTACCGCTTCCAGGAAAATGCCAAGTCGCCACGGCCTTCGCCGCGAGACCCGCCGCACGACCGCAGATGGCAGGGAGCTAGGGAGTTTTTTCAGGTCCGTTCCCGAGCGACTCTGCATTGCGGCTTCCATACAGAAGGGAGCTGCCGAAAATGCTACGACTGCGATCCACTGATGGAAAGAGTTCGACACATGCTGGCACATCCTGAATAATAAGCAAGTATACCGTATACCCGACCATGAAAGTAGGTACGCTATAGGCCACCACATGGTACCCACCCTTGCCTGGCTTAAGATTTAAGCCGAGCTGTCAAAGCCCAAACATCCCTATACCTGGCCGTATCCATCGAACCGTGAGTGCTGAAAACCGGCCCGAAAAGCCTTAATTGCAACCCATAAAGATCCTGAGCCCTCTCACACACCATAGTACAAGACATGCAGTATTTGATTGCTAGACTATATCCATAAGAATACTATATCAACACAACCACAATACTATCATGATACTAGAACAACACTATCATTTGCTACATGATAGCTAGTGACGTGGCTGAGCCACAAGGTTCTCCTTCTACTTCGACGACGTGGCGGCCTCAGAGCAGGGGTCGACCCTTCGGGACCTCGGGAGCCCGGATTTTTTTTATAGCAACAGAACTGACTTTCTGTGTAGTACCCAACTACGTAAGTGATAGAGCAGGTGATACTCCGAAGCCTAAAGCCCTGACTCTTTTACACTGGCTCGCTGGCGATGCAGACGACGGCAAAGAGAACGACGACAGCAGCAATCACCAACAGCAGCGGGAGCACCAGTAGCAGCAGCAAGCAGGAAAGAAAGGGAAGCAGGAACACCAGGACCACCTCGATGAACTCTCGGGTGGGCAACACGTGCAAGAGGATCAATCTTCAAGTAAAAGTCATACGTTTTTTCGGGAGAAAACTGAAGAGCCGAAACCCTCTCCCCAAGAGGGCCTCGGAAAGGGAAACACGGAAACTCGAGCTCGGCGAACTTCGGGCTGTGCGGTTCCCCCTTTTTATTTGGAAAAAGCAGCGGCCCCCAGATGGACTACACCGGAGCAAGCGGCGACAGCGACTCGGTTCGGCCTGGCACCCAGCATGGAGCCCTGTTATAGGGGCCTCAATAATGACCTAAACTACTTTGGGGCGTCCTTATTAGAAATGTAGTATAATGGATACGTTCTTCGGGAGAACCGGACGCAGACGCTGAAGGAAGTGCAGGTTTTTGTGCTGTGGTTGTCGAGAGCAGAAGGCACTCTGGGCACCTATTCCTCCGACTCCAACATGGCTCTACTCTACTCTGTCCAAGGGCCCTTTCTGCAAATTGCCTCCGACAGGGCGCTGTCCCTGTAGCTGCAGGGCTCGGGAGTCCAATCAATCCAGGACGTTACTGTTACTGTGACTACTACTCCGCCCAGTCTTACTACAACTACCATGGCTGCCATGGCGGCATTTTTTCCTGCCATAACCGTCACGACGATGAAGTTTCATATTACGAGATATATGAATTTAGTATCAGAATCATAGTATTTTAAGATATGACCAGTCCTTGAAGAGGGGAAGACCAGCCTTGCCCTCGACATGTTTTTGTTCAGGTCTTGGTCGAAGGAGAGCTTCTCAGAGATGGACGGGCTTGCAGGGATCTGCGGTAGGATTCATGGTGATTTGGGGGGGTTTTTGGCTCGAGGTTTCGGGGCTTTTCGGCCAAAAAGTTTGGGAAGTGGGCGATACCAGGAAAGCTCAAGTTTCAGGGGCTTGATCTGCCATAACCAGGCCTGACCTTCATGGTTGCATTCACTTGTTGATGAGTCGCAGGATTGCGCCGATCTCGGGTCCCTGGAATTCCGTTTTGAGTTGAAAGCTCCCTTGGTTTCTCTCTTGGTTCTTTTTTATCTGAGAGGGGTGAGATGAAGAAGACTCCGTTGCACCGGCTGTCGAGGTCTCGTGCAGTTTGCTTTTCACTGGCCGAAATTCTGAGTGCTCGTGTCTTGCTGGCGCAGGACACGCACTGTCTCAGTCCCGGGCAGAACCTGATTTCGCCGAGTTCCCCCTGCTCCTCCCCGAGGCGCCACCACCAGAGAAAGGAGAAAGGGGTGAGTTTAGGGTTTGAGTTTGAGCCTCAGAGTTGGGGGAACGCTAATCTCACAAGCGACTCCAGATGCCAAGTAGGCCTTCTGAGCTTCTGTCGGTTCTTCATGGGTGTTGAGGTTTCAACGCGCACGAGAAAGTCACCTTTCAGAAATTGGTTCTTGAGGTCCTGTTGCTTGGCGCCGCAAGGAAGGTGCAACCAAGCGCCTTCTGGCATTTTTTTTGGCTGGGATCCCGGACAGAAGCCTTTCTGGGTTCTTGGAGGTGCGGAGCTCGCGGGTCTATCTGCAGCCGTGAGTCAACGGCTCTGGCGACCGACCAGGCGAGTCGGTTCAGGATTTCTCAAGGGCTTTGTTTCTTTCAATTTTTGAATGGGGTCTATAAGGTTGCTATCAAGGGCTCTGTAAGTCTTCAAGGGTTTCGGGGGTGGTGAGCACTTCTCGGTTTGGAGCCATGCTCATCTTCTCTGTAGCCGTTCCAGCCTTCTTGGATCAGATCCCCCGATTGTTTAAACATCTTGGGGTTCAGGGCTCCGAGTGCTGGAGCCTGCCAAGTGAACTGGCCGAAGGCTGCATCCGAGGGCCTGCGTCATTCCCCGGTTTCTGTCGGGGGTTTAGGGTCCTGCTGTTGACGGCATCGAACCGGCCGAGGGTTCAAGCAGAACCTCTATCCCGAAGGACTAGCCGCGCCAAAGAGACTGCGCAAGCCCCCCGAAGTTTCGGAGAGCTTCGGGAGATCCATGTTGCCGCAGGAAGAGTTGGCGCAGAAGTCATGGTCTCCTTCTCAGATCCTCGTGGCGGTTTAGATCTCAGCTGCACACTTTGCATCTCAGAGGTGATTGCTTTCATGGCCCGGGTTGGGCTGCATGGGGTTTCAGGGTCCTCGTGCCCAGGGGTTTGTTGCTTTGGGTTTTAAGATAGCCTTGCTGGCTTGTGGGGTGTGTTGGGTCCGAGCCCTCATGGACTTTGTCAAGGGACCCCATACGCAAGAATGACTGTCATGAGTCATGGTTATGGTGTCCTCGAAGGCTGGAACGGACGAGGGCTCCAAAAAAGTGACCTCCCTGCGAGCCTTTGGGGAATCCTTGCTGAAGCCGGCCCGGGCATAGGTCTGGCTCGAGAGACAGCTCTTGAAGAGAGCTGCCGTAGTGGGCCAAAGTGCTCAGAGCAGGCAAAATCCTATTACTTTTGTCTACGGTTCATGCTTCGTATTATATGGATGGCAAGACCCAGCTCAACTCGAAGTAGATGGCCCTTCTGGGACAACCGCCCTCCCTGCCAACCCCCACACTCAAACCTCCTGCGCCGCAAGGCCCACTAAGCCGAAATTCAGGTCGAGTCGCACGGTTGACCACAGAAGCCTCATCTCCACGCTGCGTCGTGTCTGTGCCATGTGAAGCAAATGCTATGCTCCTTTACAACAACCGGAGACTGTTGCGGCTCCTCTTGCAGCGACAGGGGAGCATTTTCTTCCGGCCTGAGACACTGCTGGCGGGATTTGTACTTGCCGGACTTGGTGCCGCCGTCCAGCACTCGATAGATAGTGGCTGGGAGTACGCTCCGAACATCGAACACCATTACGGCTTCCAGGCCGTGGGGGTCGGAGTTACTTTCGCCATCGTCTTCCGAACCCAACTGGCGTGGGGAAGGTTCTGGGAGGCAGTCACCCATCTCCACATGATGTACAGCAAGCGCCTTGTCTGAATGCAGTAAGCCTTCGCCCCCTGCTGTGCCGGTCCTGCCCAAATCAAAACGAACGAAAACCTGAGTGCAAGGGTGTCAAGGGAAGAAAAGTCGGGTTTTCACGAGTCATAACTGAGGTGGATGGATGCTTTCGCACAGTTTCAGGCCTGTCGGATGCAGGACTCATAGTGCTTTGGGTCGAGGCGACACAGAGAACCCAAGCCACAAACGCTGCGGAGTAGATAGCAGAACCTGTTTGAAGCGCGTTGGTCTTTGGCCAGATGTGACTTGTGACCTGTGCGCGTCTCCCTCTCGCCATCTTTCTCTCGCTCTCTCCTTCTCTCTCTCTCTCTCTCTCTCTCTAGCTGCCTGTCTCTTTCTCTCTTCACTCGTCCGCGTGCTCGTGTGTGCGTGTGAGAAAATCTCGTGCGGGCGGGCGGGTGTGTTTGTGTGGCATTCTCCTTGTATGGATGCAAGTCTTTGTTGGTGTCCGGCGCTGTCGTGCTGTCGACAAAGCCTCCAGAGTCCGTCCGGTCAACCACCGAAGGCTTTCGCAGAAATCACGGCCAAGGCGGCATTCGAGGACGTTCTGTGGGTCGGCTTCAATCTTGATTCAAGATTCAGACTCTCGCAGGGCCTTAAGAGTTAGATAGTAGGATCTCCACTGCAAGTGCCACGAAACAGTTTTGCATGGCTTCCGGTTGGAGCTTTGTCATTGCAGCTTGGTGGTTGAGGGTTTGTGGATCTTTGGCTCGGGCTAAGTATGGAGATGTGAGATCGAACGTCTGCATGCTCTTGGCCGGTGTGCGTCAGATGCTGAGCTGTCTCTGGAGAGAATCCTAGAGGGAGATCCAGCCCGACAAGTTGCCCGAGGGGTTTTTCCCATTCAGACGGAGCGATGTGAGCGAGGAGGGCAATCGAGCCAGAGCCGACCTGCTTTGGCAGAAGCAGCCGCTTTTGCTGAACCGTTGGGATCCTATGTGGGACCGGAGCGTTCAAGGCTCATGCTATGTTAAAGCCTTGACAAGAGCTGGCGCGTCCTAGAGTAGGTTTCCACAGTGTCTGCCTCTGAAAAACGCAGGGTCCAGGGCAATACTGGGCACCATGTCGTGCTGGGAAAAGCAAAGCCAGCTCCAAATTCCCGAAGTTGCCCAAACCTCGAAGATCGGAGGCGTCGGATACCTGAACCCATAGCCCCTGAACGTGAAACCCCGCATGGGCCCCGCGTCCCCGCTTTCTCCATCCAGGCTACGGATGAAGTGGAACTTTGCCTTGCTCAGCGCCTTCGCAGCGGAAAGGCTTTCACGTGGAGACAATGAGCGTATGAAGGACAGCCCCTGCGTCAGGGTTCAGGGCTTGGGAAAAGTTGTTGAATCTTGATGTTGGCCTGTTCTTCTCTGTTCCTTCACTTGGTGTCGTGGACACCAAAGTTCTTCTTGTTGGGTTTGCCGAAGCTGGATGTCGCATGTCTCGCAGCTCCTGCTTTGCTTGGCCCCTTTCCCACACTCCTGTCCCTAGCATGCCCATGCACCTGCTTCACCTCATTGCGATTGCTGCTTGCGCACCCTTCGCCCCTTCTAGAACTAGCAACACTTATCAGACTGCAGCGAGCTTCGCGACTGGTGCTGTATCTGCAGCAGCTGCTCTTGCTCCAGCTGTCCCACTCCTCCGGCTGAATGTGGCGACGAGGGCCACCACCACCTGCACCACCAGCAACACCAGCGCCACCAGCACCGGCAGCACGAACAGGAATGCCATGGCAGTCACAACAGGGGCAGCAAATGAAGCCGAACAAGAAGAACAAAGGCCACAGCAGCAGCGTCGGCAATAGCAACACCTGCTCCCCCTCCTCCTCCTCCTGCTCCTGCTCCTCCTGACATAGGGTGAGATGTACAGTGTGGTGTGATTCGCAATTGCCATAGCAGAAAGCTCGACATCCAGCAGGTCACGGCATGGCTGGCTGTCGGTTGGATTCCTGTCACGAGCTTGCCTCTCGCCGATTCCAATCCTGCTGCAACTGGATGCATCCAAATTTGCTGTTTCTCAGCCTTTACTGGCCGTCCGTTCTGCCATGTTTTTGCATCCGTCCTGCTCCTTATGATGATGATGATGATGATGGTGATGATGACCATTATGATGACGATGATGACGATGATGGTGCCGCTGCTTGCCGGTGGTGTTTTCTTGTTGCCGCAGGCTTAGCATAGCACATACCACGACCGTGCTCGTCATCATGCTGATGATGACTGCGGCATTGATTGACGAACCTGTTCATGCTGGTGAATACGTTTCCACTTCTTTTATCTCTTGTGTTGCTGTCTTCAAGACAAGTGAGACTGTTTTTGTGGAGCTCTGGTCGTGTGGCTTCAGCAAAGATGTGTGGAAGTTTCAGTCAGAGGCGCAGCGAAATACATGTGTGACAGGACCTCAATAGTTCCCATGTTCCACAACGCCCGCAGCACCTGAAAGGACGATGGCTTCGAGCGCATACGCTCACGCATTTCCATGCGAGTCGAGGTTCACCGGCATGCAGACGTCCGTCAAAAAAAGGGTCGCCATTTCGAGTTCACTTAAGGCTTAGGGCTTCAAGTGAAGTCACGCAACACTTAGCTATGCAGGAACATGCCAAGGAACGTCAGGGTGTGCGTGTGTGGTTGTAATATATGTATATATACATATATATGCACATATAATATAGACCCTTCGTGAGCCTTGATTGATTAGCACACCCTGTACAGACCATGGAAGCCGGAGCCATGAAGCAGGACGAGCGCTGCGCAGCTTCGCTTCCGAAATTCGTGGAGAGGACATTCCGTCTCTCCCGCGAAGCAGCAGTATAGGGCTTGCAAGTAGCTAGGAATAACCTCCCCACTAGTACCTGTATATGTAGACTGTAGTTGACATTCAAGCCTCTCAAACCTCGATGTAGTTGTCGAGACTGCGGTATATAATTCACCTCTTCACGAAACAGGTCGTACCGAAGCGCCTTGGCACACTCCAGAAGCCGTGGACGCTATTTTCCATACCAGAAAACCATGTCTTCCAGGCCCAGAAGGACTAATTCTTTGAAGGCGCACTGCAATCTCAGGGCCTCGGCCTGTAGCGAAGCTTCGCAGAGGACGTGTCCCATAACTTCCAGAACTGCAAGCGTGAGCACTGAGAACCTGAACTCCTTTCTTTTGCAGGAGGCATTTCAAGCGTGACAGCATGTACGATGCCTATCCCATCTTCGAGCTCCCCTCAAAGGAGCCGACGTGAAGCTCAAGGGCGGATTGAAAAGATGTGGGTGCTTCTCCATAGTATGATTTCGTGGATCCCCAAGAAGTACAAAACCCTGACCAGAAGGAGGTTAAGAGGGACCCGGCCCTATTTGTGAAGATCTTTCGTGTTTGAACAGCCAGCAATGCTGTTTATAAGCTCCGAAGATCTGGTGCTTATAGGGCTTTGGGAAGCAGATACCTTCAGAATGCGTAAGCAAGCAGCCAGGTCCTGGGTTCTTTCTTTTCTACCACCCTACTGATGTAGCTTCCTACAGAGCATCTATGTGTCGTTTATCATTTTCTGTGTATCTATCTATCTACCGACGTATTTAGTTATCTGTTGGCTATGTATCTCTCCAGTTTCTTGTGTGTCGATCAGGCTACGTGTGCAGAATTCGTAGATGTGCTGATCTGATTTTGCCAGTACAAGCGACGCACATGAGATGTCTGTTGATATACACACACACACACCTCTGGCACAAAAGAAACACATGCGACTGCGCATGCACGCTCGTTTTGGCCTGTGATGCGTTTCTGTGCATGCTGGATGTTGGTTTTCCAGCACCCTCTACAGAAGCATGGGGCCTGAAAAAACTAGCAGTACCGAGTACTGTTCTGTAAGGTTCCCGAGTATACGAGCGTAGACAGCCGAGCCCAAAATCCCAGTCCGGTGCTCCATGCCTCCATATCAAGTAGATCGTCCACAGAGCTTTGACTCTCTGGCCATCCTCGACCTTCAACTTAACAGATTCTTTCCAGGTGTGGAAGTGAGTGAGAGCGTTCAGGTCCCAGCTGAGCAAGGCGATATTAAAAGCCCGGCTAGACGTCGAAGTTGCAGACGGGGAGTATCAAGGTAATAGTACCGGACCTGTGTCGAGTGGACAGAGAGAGGACCAGCAAGAGCTGCTGGTGCGATCGTACGACCACGTTGCCACAGTGGCCTGAGTTGATCAGGACGTGTGTGGCCTATGACACTGCTCTTAGACCCCAGAGCCCAGAGCGCAGGACCTAGGATTTATGTACCTGTGCCCTCGGGCCTGCCACGACTGCCAGAGAGAAGCCTGTATTGATGGTTTTGTTTGGAATCGTGCTGGACAGTCCCACATAAAACATTTGATGATCCTGGAGATGATGGTGATATTGCGGCTGTTGCTGGGATTCAGCGCGAGGTTCCGCATGACGACCCTGATATGTGAAGATGAGAATGGAGGGCGGTCGGTTTGGCATTTCGGTTTAGGTCAGCGTGAGGCCTCGAGTTGATTTCAGCGGCCCGTGGAGTCCTCGTGATACCTCAAGGGGCAGAGGTGCGAGGTTTAGAGTCTCATGCGGCAAGTCTCCGAATTCAGTGGTTTCAAGCCCTGCTTTTCTTTTCTGAAGGAACGTCCAAGGAAACAATAGCAAAGGCTGAAGGAAAGGATGATCTCAATCTTTAGAGCCTAGTGAGCTGTGCGTGAGCTGGCCGAGGTGATGTACTGGATTGTGTGGGATTTAGCCGATTCCATGAAGCACTTGGACATTGCAGCGCCGATCCAGTCTAGAATGTATCAGGAGCTGTCCAATGGCATGCTCGGCTTCTGCAACTGCCAAAAAGTTGCAGATGTTCCGTTTCCCATGCCTTATGCACAGCTGCTTGGTTGGCTGCTGATCGGCTTCTCGTGTTTCATCCCGGTGTATGTCACGACATTCACAGGCTCCTATGTTGTTGGGCCTATTCTGTGCTTCATCCTCTTCATAAGTCTATGGAGCTTGAACGAGGTTGCCATGGAGCTGGAAAACCCTTTCGGGCAGGATGCGAATGACATTCCGCTCTTGGACTTCCACCTCCGCTTCACGGACGTGCTGGCAGAAATTTGCCATGCCAACCATCACGCCATGCTGTGCCAACCCCTGATGGGGGTGGAGCTTAGTGCTGCAGAGGTCTGTCGCGCTTGGGTCTGAAGTTGTCCGTGCCCCCGGAATCACTGCCGAGCAGGCGTGGCGGTGCGCACATGGCGATGTGGCATCAGTGAAGTGGGCGTAGTGTCTAGAATAAGCCGAAGCGACAGAGCAGCACTTCCCTTTCAACTGTGCAAACCCCCCGCAACCTCGAACACAACGCCAAACCCGCAACCCTGAAAGTAACTATTGCCGGCCAGGAAAGTAGCTTTTCACTGCGATGTGATACAGATTCGTCTCACGGCAGTTGCATCACGCAAGGTCGGTCGCCTTAGCCAATGTGCAAGGAAAAGGTGAGCTCGCGCAGCTTGTTTGGACGTTCTTCTTGACGAGTACAACTGGCCCCAAACTCATTTTCCATGATGTATGCGCAGCAGACCCTAGCAGCTGCCTTCGCTGTTGCTGTTCCTATTCGGCAAAGCGACCAGCTCATTGGGACGGTCCAGCCTCAAGACCAGACCAGCAGCAACCAATACCACAAGCAGCGACTCCTGGAATTTGATCCGAAGACCTCTGGTAGCCCTGGACGTTTCTGAAATGGAAGACTGCTCCATCTCATCCAGCATCATCGAAAGCCGTGACGGCGGTTTCGGTTTAGAACATTGCCGAGCATACCGAAATCCTTCAAAGTTAGGTACATTCATAAAGGTGTTTTTTTCGAACGCCTGTCACTTCGTCCCGTCCCTATTCCAGCCGCTTTTTCTGGACCCCTAACTTTGCACTTTTGAGTTCTCGCAGTCGAAGGCATCTGCCTCCAGTCTTTTAGAAACTGTCAGGTCTCGACTTCAGTGACAGGGGGTGTCTGAATATGAAGGGTCTTATTTCAGGGTCGGGTCTTGAACGATACAGTACAGGGTGGTGCGCGCAAAGCCGAAGCTGTAGGCCCGCACCCGTCAAGCACTCAACATGGAGGACTTCAATCTTCCTGACCTAAACCTGGATCTGCCCAATGACTGAACGCTTGTTACATTAATTCCTTAAACCCGAACATCCAAAATGCTCCCATTGATTGGCACACAGCCTCGTTTCTACGTGCCCCTTACCAGCAGAGAGCGGGGCTGAGGGCATCGGACGACGACATCCCCAGCCAGGACATCACCCCCTAAGGTACCGAGCTCAGGCTATGGCGTTTGACCGGGGTGTTTATAGGGTCTTACAAGGATTGTTGTGAGGGCTGTATGGGAAGGAGAGCAGGCTGAGACATCAAAGCCAGGAGAAATGGCACCAGCAGTCCCTAACAGTGATGCACAATACCCAGGCCAACACAGCACAGCGTCTTTTTGTGTTGTCGTTCCTGCGAAGATGGCTGTTGATGCTGACGATGAGCCGAATGAGCGTGGCGATGGTTGTGATACGACGTGGTGGTGGTGGTGGTGGTGGCGGTGGTGGCCGTCGCCGTCGTGGATGTGGTCGCGCGGCGTAGTGTCTGCTTTGGCTTCTGCTGCTTGCGTTGGCATGTCGTTTCTATTCATCTTGATGCTCGTCGCATCCTCATTTAAGGGTAGCATTGGCTGTGAGAGTTGCATGCGTGGTCCAACCGGAAGTCTGGTAGTCCTGACGAGAAGCGACCGGGATCGGCCCTGCTGTGCAGGTCCGGCCCTGCATGCGACGAACACGCCAAAGATTTCGCTTTGTTCTCGGCCGCGTGCATTGATCTCCATGCTTACATAGCAAGTACAGAGGGGCAGGATCGGGTGCCCCTGGGCCGAGTGCGGGTTGCAATCCCTCCACAAAGCCCTAAAATCTGTCGATCAACGAACCCCCTCATCACCACATGCAGTTCCCGAAGCCAAAGTTATGAGGGACTGACGCTCGCCGGTGCTTTTGGGCATTCCGATCGGCCAGTTTCCGGCCAGGTCCTCCGCTTTAAAAGGACCCCTTTCGCGGGCTGCCGAACGCATGCGCCTCTTTAGGACTCGTCTTTCTCAAGAACGCATGTTATGGATGCATGCATACACCGTGCGTCCACACATACAACTACGTAAATACACCTAAATAAACATAAGTTACTCATGAGATATAATAAAATCTAGAAGCAAAAAATAAATAAAAAAATACTCATGAGATATAATAAAATCCAGAAGCAAAAAATAAATAAATAAAATACAAAAAGAATATATATATATATATATATATGGTACCCCCCCCCAGGACCTACCTCCAAACCTGT